>JAVJIF010025687.1:0-81165 GCA_038442645.1 Agave tequilana | reverse complement strand
TTTGATCTTCACTCCAAGCGTTGTAGTTGGTTGTAGGCTTGGTGTATGATGCTTCTACGATGTTCCAAAGGTCGTAGTTGATGACTGCAAGTATATCTTCATTCTACACTTCCAATAGTGTAGTTGTTCCGTCAAATAGCGGTGGACGCTGTGTAGAATGTCCTTCTTTGAATGGGATGATGAGAACTCCGTTGCCATCCTTGTTGTTGACGAGGTATGCAGGGCTCTGATACCAAATGTAGGAATTGGTATGGTTGTTGCCTGTTAATGACTTGGCTCTCCGTGCTCTGATACCAATTGTAGGATCAGAGCGTATACGCCGGTTCAGGGTATGAATGTGAGGCCGGCTCTGATACCAATTGTAGGATCGTTGAGATAAGGACTAATTGCAGAATTATCTCTTGTAGGCAACTATAGATCTGAAATAACTCAAGTCAACACAAATCTAAAACTAGAAGGATTAGTGTTAAGTAAATAAACAAAATAAATAACTTGCATGTAAAGGAAACAAATCTCAGAAATTGACAAATGCAAAAAAGATTTATCCTGGTTCGGTCCTTGTGACCTACATCCAGTCCCCAAGCCACCCGCTTGAATTTTTCCTTTAACCTTGATCTTGCCACCCAAAATCAATACAACATGTACACCACTTGTCGAATCCCCCTTCGCCAAATGTGTACACCTTCCTCTTCCACCAAGAGAACACCTTTTACCTTTGTACAACTGCCTCTACAACCAGAAGCCTCCCGTGTACAATGGTCACCTTGTACAACTTGCCTCTTCAACCAGAAGCCTCCCGTGTACAATGAACACTTGAGAATTACAACTCTTTATCCTATAAGCCTTGGTACAGATGTGTATGTGGACAAGGTCTAGTATAGGAGACAAACTTCAGAGGACTTCACAAATGAAATTTGGAATTTGGTGAAGACTAAAGTTAGAAAACAGTTTTTCAGATTTGCAGATTTTGGCTTTTTGGAAAACTGAGAAAAACTCTTGGTAATTTCTTGACTTTGGCCTTTGCAATAACTTCCCTATTTATAACTGAGACTAGGGTTAGTTAGGGAGTTAATAGTGCAATTTGAATCAAAGGAACGTTGAAAACAGTTGCACAAAAGATCAGATAATGAAAACTGTCCAACAGTCAGAATTGCCTATTAGTCGACTTGCCCATGGAGTTAGTCGACTAACCTAGGCAAAATTCCTTCTATTAGTCGACTATGTTTGACTATAAGTCGACTAGGTCAGTGTACGTTGGAAGAACAGTTTCAGAATAACTACTTCAAGTCGACTGCAACTACCACTAGTCGACTTGATCAGGGATTAGTCGACTAGGGAATTTCTATAAGTCGACTACAAAATGATATTAGTCGACTTGGTTTACTGTCGGTCGACTAATTATCAAACAGAGAGTTGGGTCAGATTCTGGATACTTGACTAGTCGACTTGGGTTTGGATCAAGTCGACTATACATATGATTAGTGACTATGTTGGAATGTAAGTCGACTAACAATATGATTTGTGTGTGCATGTCAAGGCTTTTTACATGCTACTTCATATTTACAACCCACACTCTATCAACTCTTCTTGGCACATCTTGATCATGTCGGACTCTTGATTCATCATGAGTTAGAGCTCCAAATGAATTGATCTTCACAAACGTCTTCATCGAATAAGTTCTACAATTTTTGATTAATACCTTCTATCTGTCTCTGATAAATATTGATGTCACTCAACCTAAAAATCATTAAGTGGGCAAAGTTTACCTCCGATTCTATTACACACTGTGATTGCATGTGTATTGACTATCATATAATAATGATGTTAGTTAAGTGAAGATTGATATTATATGTAGTGATATCCAATCTGTTATGAAAGTAATAGTTTGGATATAATATCGATGGTAGTTGGTTAACACCAGTGTACCCGGGTGAGTAGACTAAACAGTGAGAACGAAAATCGATTACAAGTCATGGCTGTTTATAAATTAATAAGAGATAATTAGAAATCAGTTAAGACCAAAGTTTACTTGAGACACATCAACCATAATTGGATAATTATAGAATCAGTATACTGATGTTGGTATAAGTAAAAATTCGAGGTTGATATTAGGATTGAAATGAGCAAATGAAATTGGGATTTTATCTTCGAGCAACTTTGTCATAACTGAGATATAGAAAACTCTATTAAATGAGATGCACATAATTGATGCAGTATGATGAAATAGCGTACTGACTAAACTATCGAAGTTTTTGCTAATATTGATAACTCGGATGGGATAGGGATATTTCAATTAGTTAGCAACTATAAACGTGAATCAATAAGATGGACTGATTAAGTAATTATTAATGAACTTAATTAGAGCAACTGAATTCCTAACTACCGGACATACTTGATAAATAAATTGAATATCAAAAGCTTATTGTTAAGCCGAAGTACACGGTATACTCAAACATTATGTAGTTTATTGAGTATAGATCTTGTGAATACTGTTTTTGTATTTATTGTGTTTCATGATATATATATATATTATATTATATATATATATATATATATATATATAATATATATATATATATATAATATATATGCTCATAACGTGATTTTGTGTATCAACTAGCATACTTGAGGTATCAGGTCAGCTGATGGCTTACATATTTATATATATCGATTAAGTTGTTAATCGGTAGCAACTGAAAGCAATTTGATAGATAAATAATTAAGATTCATCGAACCTGATGAGAGGTGAAAAAATAAACCTTTGAATCAGAACTCATAAGTAGATATTATACTTTAGCAATTAATGATTATTTATGAAACTACTGAATATGATCAAGTCTGATAATTATCAGATAATGGGTGACCAATGAGGGTGTATAAGTGTCAAGTGAGTAATTAAACTGGTGAAAACCATTAGAGTCAGTATTGAGTAATCTAATAACTTAACATTAAGTATATCGATTATGATAGATAATTCAATATCAACAAAATAAATACTGATAGTATTAGACTAGTATTTTGTTATGCCTACTCTATACACTGGAGACTTTCGGTATTCTTGTAATTGATTCGTCAGAACATTGAAATCCTTATTAGGCTTGGAAGTCACATCTTATAGTGACACTGATTATATCTAACCATTAAGAATTAGATAATTACCTTAATACTTGAAAGTTTGTGATACGCCGAAAGATTGAGTGTCGTGTCAATTAGATTAGTAATCAGTATTGGTAAGTGATATGTATATGCGTATGCTGTTATATGTGTGTGTGTTTGATTCATATGCCACGCAGAGGATGATTTGACTAGTAATTAATAGAAATAAAGAAATTAAGAATCATTTACTATATAACCTGTAATGGTGGAATTTGGGGTTAACCTTGGGCCGTACCAAATAAAAGTACTATATCAGTCTTTGATTGAAATAAATGATAATTAATATCGAAGTGTTAATAATTCATGTGATATTAGAATTGTCATGTAACTATCACTTGTATCAGAAGTGATGAGAAAATTCTGAATTAAATTAAGTTGTAACCAATATGCAGTCTGCTTGAGGATAAAAGAGGCAATTGATGATGAATCCCTGATGTTAACTAAATGAAAAAAGGTAAATAAGTATTATGATTAGGAAAAGTGATACTGATATTATGAATCAAACTTGACTGGTACGATATTGGGGATCATTTAGTTGAACACATTATGTGTGTGTTTGGTACCTCTTAAATATGATAAGAATTCCTTGAAACTAGCGAATTAAGAATGAAATTGCATGAACAAGACTGTGTGGCACATTGGTATGTATGTTAATGCCTTTGTGATAAGAAATGTACATAAGTATATATATAATGTCATATATTGTATTAGAGGAAGGGACCGGGTTTTAACCGGAGGTGATCGAAGGGGAGTATTGTTGTTATTTTGTATTGGAGGAAGGGATCGGGTTTAACTGGAGGTGATCGAAGGGAGTATTTTGCTGTTATTTATTGTATTAAGAAAGGGACCGGGTTTAACCAGAGGTGATCGAAGGGAGTATGTTGTTATTTATTGTTTCAGAGGAAGGGACCGGGTTTAACCGGAGTGATCGAAAGGGAGTATTGATATTATTTTATTGAAGTATGCTTGAATGTATGTTTATGATGTCTGGTATATGGATATGATTATTTATGATATCTGAATTATGAATGTTAATAGGTATGGCACCTAGTATATGCATATGATTGTTAATGATATCCGGTATATGGATATGATTGTTTATGATATCCAATTAAGGATGTTAATATTGTATGGTATCTAGTATATGCATATAGTTGTCTATGACATTGGTAAATAGATTGTTGAGACATTCAGTATATGGATGTGAGTGTCTCGTATTTCTTCATATATGAACACATAGTTATAATTGGATACTATCATGAGTAGTATGTGATGTCATGTATATTGGGTAGGTAAAATATTAAACTGTAACTAATCTGTGGTAAGATTAGGCTCTCTAAGAGTTATGCTGTGACCATGACTATATTGAAATACAAATATGTTACAACTGGAAACAGGAGAGGTGTTATAAGAGACTAACGAGTAGGTCAAGTATTGCAAATTATTGATATTGTATGTTAATGAAATATTGATCACATGTACCTAGAAGAATACATATAGAAAGTATCAGATAATAGAAAAGTTTTTGATTCATAAGTTGCAGTATCAACCATAAGTAGAAAGTATTAAAACTGATTTTTGACATTTCTCACTGCATAATACTTTGTAAAATGGTAATATAATTCAACACTATTTTGATCGATTTCACTCACTGAGCTGTTGAGCTCACCTCACCACAGATTGATATTTTCAGTCCCACCAAGGCGAAGATCCAGCTTAAAGCTGAAATGATGTCCTCTTGAGACATTGCATGTATTTTATGATAGAATGTGATTCCCTTTTTATAAACTCTGATCTTATTAGTAATTGTGAGTAAGTGCTAGTGTTCAGTAGATAGTGTTACTTTTGATAAATGAGAATTAATATGGCGATGTGCAGTCTGTATATCGAGTTTGAACTGATAAATGGTTTGGGTTAGAATATATATATATCAAGAAAGAAATTCTTATGTACATGTTATTTGATTTGCTTTGAGATAAATTATATGATGAAATTTTTGAATTTTTAAGTAGGCTGATGTTAGTCGAAATCTAAATTATTGTATTGAGATAGAGTCTATATTTCAGAGGAGATGTTGCCAAAATTTCTTTAGTATATTCTGATTAACGAGCGATAAGGTTGATGATTATGAATTTGAGGTAATTAAACCTAGGATCGTTACAATTGATATCAGAGCTTAAGCTTAGAAAGTTGGAGTAGAATTCAGGTGTAGGTCTAAGACAGTATTAGCCTAGAGATTGATTTAAGTCGTTGGTTCAGGAATAATATTAATTGTTATAATAAACGTCTGTGAGTGTACAGTTTGTATTAATGAATGTGTGCCTTGATGTAAGAAGCTTATAGGTGCAATGGATTCTTATGCGTATGATTAATCTCGAAGTACATGATATTTAACTTTTTCTTATATTTGAATGAAAGTATACCCACATATACTTTTATTCGGATGAGTTCTATTAGGGGTGTGGGCCCTTAGTATGAACTACCGATAGTATGGGACACTGGGATAAGGAAATGATAAAAATATCAGGCAAGACAAGATTTAATCAGAACGGAAGAACCACATCGAGTATATGTGATAGACGTATCATCAAGTATGGCACGCGTATGTCCTGATACGATGTGTGATGATATATAACACGATTATCACCAAGTGTGATGTGTGTATGTGATACCATACGATGTGTATATCACTAAATATGATATTGAATGTAATGATATAAAGTATGTGTAAGATATATTCTGTGTGAAAGTGATAATATTGAACATATATTGTATGTTGTAAACACATAAGGAAATGCGTGGTCGGAAGAGAACAAAAATTACTTTATTAAAAGAAAGATTTCATGAGATAAAGAAGAAATTGAAAGTATTACTCTTACCTATTATCAGATATGCCAAGTTTCGAGGACGAACTTTTTCTAAGGGGGGTAGAGCTGTAACAACCGGATTGGTAAACTCTGGCCTAAAACATTTTCATTGGATTAAAAATATTTTCTGTGAATTCTTAGGATTATTAAACTATTTGTTCTTGTGTTAAATAATTCTCAGTAATTATTTAATGAAAATTCGGAATGGATTTAAGTTTTTATCGGATTAATTGATATAAAAAAATATTGATATTTATGTATGTTTGTACACCGATATAAGTGGTGTAACACTTGAATATTATAAATCTGGTTTATTCGGTATATTTCTACTCTTTTGGATTATACTGATAAGGAGATCGGTAATCGGTATATTTCAGATATTCTTTTGATATTAATTATAATTTATTATGAATAGAGGAATACAGAAAAATATATGAAAATACACGGATGTATATACTGCATGAAATACTCGTATAAACACCGGGTATTGGTATTTAACCCTAATTATGATTGTATTAATATATTGGGGAGATGAAGAAAGAAAAAGAAAAGAAAAATGAAAATATAAAAATAATAAAATAAGAATTTTTTCATGGGATATGGGAGAAGTATGGGAAGAATGATGGGTAGGTGGGAGTAGGTGGGGGGAAGAGAGATAAACTCTCATCTTTTCTCTCTCTCTCACTCTCATCTTCCCTCTCACTCTCTCTCTCTCTCTCCATCCACTGGATCTGGTGGGACAGCGGGCCCCACCGACGGTGCCGACACAAGCTGGCCGTGGCGGCGGCTGGGGCGCCAACACAGGCCAGCCGTGGCAGCGGCCGGGGAGGGGCGAACGCAGCCCCGTCCCTCATCTTCTTTCCCCCTCTCTCTCTCGGGTTCACCGGAGCGGCGCCGGAGCGATGCCAGAGCAGCGCCGGCACCGAGGAGGCGGTCGGGCCACCGCGCGGTTGGGTGGTGACGGCCGCGGGAAGCAGCAGCAACGGCGCCTGCTGCTACTGCTGTGAATAAGTTAAACCCATAACGGGTTTGGGTTTCGGGTTTAACCCAAACCCGACCCGTTATGCACCCGACCCGTCCTTGAATAAGGTAAAATTTCATTTTAGCCCCAGTGAGATAAATAAATTGTTTTGGGGCCCTGAAAAATTACAAACAGCCCCTGAAAATTTTCATTCATTACATATCTAACCTTTTATATTGGTTTTAGTTTCCGAACGATATCTAGGCCATCTGAAGTCGGATTTAGACGATTCTTGAGCCTTTGTGATCATGGAAACGAGAGCTAGACATCTTGTATATCAGTATATGGTCTTGGGTGCTTAAATTCCTCAGATGCTGGTGAGTGAAATCCTAAATCAAATCTGTTTTTTCCCAACTTAGAAATAATTGTTATTGGGATATTATTGATAATATTAATTCTTTGGAATTAAGAGATTACATCATTAAAAAGATGATTGTGATATTTATGTGATAATGAATGAGTGTCGTGGAACCGAAATCCAAATAGGGTATCCGAATAATGAATCCCGAATATGTTACGTATGTGTGTGAGAACATAATACGGATATGATACCAAATTGAGAATTGCTATTTAAAGTTCGTATAACATGACCATTAATAGCCTGTAAGCGCATGAAAATGGTTGCACATAGACAAATGCCACACAAGTTATGTGTTTGTGGTATTCTGAGCATCATGTATATGTTGCGATTATTTACTAGGATTGAGAATCAAATAATTAAGTACTGGGTTCTGATAGAAATGGTTAAGTATAAAATTTCGGTTAATACCTTCTATATGTCTGTGATAAATATTGATGTCACTCAACCTGAAAATCATTAAGTGGGCAAAGTCTACCTCCGATTCTATTTCACACTGTGATTGCATGTGTATTGACTATCAATATAATAATGATGTTAGTTAAGTGAAGATTGATATTATATGTAAGTGATATCTAATCTGTTATGAAAGTAATAGTTATGGATAATAATAATCGAACTGTGGTTAGTTAACACCAGTGTACCCAGTGAGCAGACTAAACAGTGACAACGGAAAATCGATTACAGATCACGGCTGTTTATAAATTAGAAAGATCAAAGTTTACTTGAGACACATCAACCATAATTAGATAATTATCAAATCAGTTATACTAATGCTGGTGTAAGTGGAAATTCAAGGTTGATATTAGGATTGAAATGAGCAAATGAAATTGGGGTTTTATCTTCGAGCAACTTGTCATAACTGTCATATAAAAAACTCTGTTAAAGGAGATGCACATAATTGATGCAGTATGATAGAAATAGTGTACCGATTAAACTATCGAAAGTTTTGCTAATATTGATAACTAGAATTGGATCGGGACATTTTAGTTAGTTTGCAATGAACCGATAATGATGGAACTGATCAAAGTAATTGATATGAACTGAATTAGAGCAACTGAATTCCTCGCACTACCGGACATGCTTGATAAATAAATTGAATATCAAAAGCTTATTGTTAAGCTAAGTATACTGGATACTCAAACATTATGTAATTTGTTGAGTATTGATCTTGCGAATATTGTTTTCATATTTGTTGTGTTTCATGATATATATATGCTCATAATGTGATTTTGTGTATCAACTAGAATACTTGAGGCATCAAAGGTCAGCTGATGGCCTACTATTTATATATAATGATTAAGTTGTTAATCGGTAGCAACTAAAAGCAATTTGATAGATAAATAATTAAGATTCATCGAACCTGATGAGAGGTGAAAAATAAAACCCTTGAACCAAACTCATGAGTAAATATTGTACTTTTAGCTATTAATGATTATTAATGAAAAACAACTGAATAAGATCAAGTCTGATGATTATCAGATAATGGGTGACCGATGAGGGTGTATAAGTATAAAGTGAGTAATTAAACTGGTGAAAACTAGTTAGAGTCAGTATTTAGTAAATCTGACAACTTAACATTAAGTATATCGATTATGATGGATAATTCTGTAAATCACCTAGAGGGGGGGTGAATAGGTGATGAGCTAATCTAATGGTCAATAATGTGGAATTAAAACTTATATGATACAAACTAAAACTTCTTACACTAAACACCACGTATAACACAAGAGTGTAGCCGGATTCTCCGTGAAGGGCTCTGGACTAACTCCTCAAGATTCCTCTAAATAAGAGTTGAGGTGCCGCGTTGGCTCTCTTGGTTGAATACAAGTGTTAGCAAACACCCAAGCATATAACAATTAAGCTCACAATATATATCAAGCATATAAAGATAAAAGCAATTTAAGCATGCAAGATATAAACAAGAGTAAGAGATAGAGAGTGAGCAATCGCAAACACGGGAGATTTGTTTCGAGGTTCGAGCACACTTGCTCTACGTCCCCGCCTTCAACACTATGAAGGATTTTCACTATAATCGATCCCACCGGATCACTCGGTGCCGCAACACCTAAAAGGCGAGTTCACACTTGAACTCCTTGGACTCTCTAGCCCCGTACACACCGCAAGCCCACTAGCTCACCGAGGCCGCACCTCAAACACCGAGTCCTCACTAGAACCCGAAACACCGCGAACACACTTGTCCGCCTCCTCAAAGTCCAAAGATGGAACTTTGGTGATCACAACTCTTTGATCACCTAAAATCCTCTCACAACAAATCCCTATAGGTAGATATAGCAATGGATGGCTCAAGTGTTGTGTGAGAAAACAAGGATTGAAATGGTGGAGGAAAACTCAAGAAAATCACTTTTAAACACTCTTAATAAAACTCCCCTTTTGATTGGAAATATTTGCTCCAAATTTAGTGGAGAAAACCTCTTAATAGAGTAGGAAAAACTGCTTAAAAACTCTCCAAAACTCTTGTAGAAAACAGCCCTCAAATGCCCCAATTTATAGAGCTAGAAAAAAACTAGCCGTTGGAGCCAGGTTGGCCTGACGGTCGACCGCCCAGTCGACCGCCAACGGTCAGATTTCTGACCGTTGGGGTAGCGGTCGACCGGCCGGTCGACCGAGACCCTGGAACAGAGAGCAGATCTCTCTGCCGGTCGACCGGGGCTATCCAGAGAGCAGAGCTCTCTGGCGGTCGACCGACCCAGTCGACCGGCCCTCCAGCAAAGGCTGGCGTGCACGTCTGTGCACGTCGGTCGACCGGTTCGGTCGACCGACTTCAAGCTCGGTCGACCGGTCCGGTCGACCGGCTGAAGCCAGACAGGTCACTTTTAGGGATTTAAAAGGTTGTCTTTTTGGCTAAAATAAAATCCCATAAAATTACGAAAAATCTACAAAAATAGTTTCAGTATTAAACTTTGATATACAAACATGTTTGAGCAAAAGCAAAACATGTTACAAACATTTTGATCTATTTTTGTAACTTAGAAATTTTTGTTAAAAACAAAAACTGTATTTTTCCAAAATTGGTTTTTCCAAAACTTCTCCAAATACAAAAATAAGATATTTTAAACTCTTTGAAAGCATAGCGTGTATGGATATGATCCACTACACAAACATGGTAAAATATCTATGTTTTTGACATTAAGCTCTAAATTTGGTTTTGGTTAAATACATGTAACTTTGAATACCAAAAACCAAAACGGTATATTTCAAAAAGAAAAACTCTTTTGTATTTTTCCAAAATAAAAATTCTTTTATGAAAACTCATCTAAATCAAGAGTGTGTGTGTATATGGTATACTTGAGCAATCCACCAACTATTCTATCCTTTATATTTTATCTAAAAACAAAATCTTATAAAAACAAACCTAGACACAAGTCTTGATCTTAAAGTCTTCACTTGAAGTCTTCTCATCTCCTTGACTTGGTCCAAACACGATCCATAGAGCTAGACTCCTCTTGAGTACTTGATGTGGTCTTGATGCACAAGCTCTTGAATTAAACCGTGCTAGCTCCAAAACTTGACTTTAATTCCTTTATTGAAGCTACACAAAGCTACACACCTACTAAGATCTTGATCACAAATCTGAGACTAAATAAACACAAGATCATTAGTACCATAACTACATGAGTTGATCATCATCAAAACTAGAGTGATAGGCCTTTGGGCCAACAATCTCCCCCTTTTTGATGATGACAAAACTCATGGAGTTATATATGCATGGATTAAAGTAAAGCTTCAAGGAAGCTCCCCCTTAACTCATGCATAGCAATAAACAAATACTTATGCAATGAATGCTCATAAACATGTATGCAAATATATAGAGATAAACATGCATAAACAAGCATTAAACACATCAAATTCTTTTTCTCCTATTTGCAAAACAAAAACATATATGCATAAACATAAATCCTTCTCCCCCTTTATGTATAAAGCAAGGAAAACATGCATATATAAAATCTAAATACTTCTCCCCCTTTTTGTCAATCATCAACAAAGGGGTTAAATTAAAAACAAAAAAAATGTTCTCCCCCTTTTTGTCAAAAGCAAAAATCAACAAAGGGGTGACATTAAACAAATCAATAAAAGAGAATATATGCGATATACATTCATGAAGAGGAAGACGCTAAGTTAACTTCCCTACATACATGCATTACATGAAGAAAGGATGACAAGCCCTAATTCACATAACACATAACATGCAATGCATAAGAGAAGATGTGAAGCTCCTCCTACACACGTGTACCGCATAAAAAAGAGTTGTCAAGCTCCTCAATATAAGATACACTCAACATGAATCTATATGTAGAAGAGATGTTGAGCACTCCTTGCATATAGGCAATATAAATGAAAACATTTTTAATTTCTCATTAAAAACAAATTTTGAGTTTTTCTCAATAAAACAGATTTTGAGATATCTTAGTAAATCAAATTTTAAGATATCATATAAACAAAAATTTTTAGGGTACCACTTGTAGTCAAATTTTAAGATACCAATTGTAAAATTGTAAATAAACATTACAAATTTTGAATTTTAATCAAAATAGAATCATATTGATGCCAATTGAAAATTATTGCATATTTTTGATATCAATAAAATATCAATTTTAAAACTAATGCATAAGCTTATTAAACAATCCATTGAGATACCATTTGAAATAAGAATTTGAATAAGCTTAGGATAAACAAACTTTGTGCTTTAAACATATAAGTCTATTTTAAATTAAGCACAAATAAATCATATATATGTATGAAAATGAAAAATACCAATAGAAATTGATATTATTTAAAATATGAAGCATACATATATGAAACCAAAATATGAGTATATACCAATTGAGATCAAGTATATAACTCATAACCTTCCACCTATTATATGCTCAAGATAAAAGATTTTTCAATTAAGCTTACAAGGCATAATCACCCATCCATCCGCCCATAACGGTGTTGGTAGGGGTTTTCGAAAATAGGATTTGAAAAGTATTTTTAATATTGAAAACACTACCAAATGAAGAATACATAACTAGTTAAAAGAATTTTTGAAAACTAGTTAAAGATCCTTCAAAACATGAAACCGAATCATATGTTTTTCATGAATCATACCAAATACACAAGAGTTGACACTCAAAATCTATAAGGCTAAAAAATAATCATGAAACAAAGTCATGAATAAACAAAATAAAGTGTGAGTGCACAAAAATCATGTAATTAGCATTTTCTATGAAGATAATCAATGAAGCTCAAAAACAAACATGAATATCATTTTATTAAACAAATCATGAAAATTCATTTTTCATATAAAGATGAAAATCATAAAAATTCATTTTTCATCTTAAAACAACCTTCTAGGTATATGTATGTTTTATCCAATCCTAACAATATGCATATATATCCCAAACTTAAAAAAAGTCCATAATGTAAATTGCATGAAGGCAAATGACTCAAGGGGTATACATGTATATTTATTATATTTGAATGCAAAATACATATACATGAAGTAAGACATGAAAATAGGCAAAACAAGTGTAAATAAGAAAATCATCAAAAGTAGGCTATACATGTGCATATAGTGAGTACAAATGAACAATGAAGTGCAAACATATATGAATCAATTTGTTGCTCACTACTTGCACATATATATATATCCAAGTTTTTAATAAAAACTACATTTAAACTAGTAATTACCACATGAAGTACAAAAACATGAACATGCAAAAAAATATCATATATGAACAAGCATGTAAATAAACTAGGAGTTTAGAGATAGTTACCAAACCAAAAAACTATACTCCAAATCTCCAAACATGGTGGTTGTCCCACCAAACCTCCTTAATAGCGGTGCATCAAATATGTGTCCATCATGTCCATGCATCCACCACCAAGGCACCAAATCTCTCACGTCTTGTGGGAACCCTCACCTACATCAAAAATATAAGGTGAGAATTTTGGTACCCATTTTCTTTTGGGTCATTGAGGGTTAGTCTTGTAAGGAACCCAAACATTTTTCTTATTAGCAAAATTAATATGATGTATCTTATCAAAACAAAACTTTGCTAAATGGCCTTTGCGGCCATAATGTGTACATTTGTACACCTTAGGATGCATATGTGTATGAGTGTGATCATGGCGTGTAAATAGTGAATATGCATGAGGGTGATGTGCATGAATATGTGGAGTTTGTTTCTTTGAAAACAAATACTCCAATCTAGAGTGGTTAAATGCACATGTGCTCAAAGTTGAGCTCAAACAATCAAATTTTATTTTTCAAAAATTTCATCTCATTAGTGTGGCATATAAAGCATGATGAGAAATAGAATCATTTTTCTTATTCTTTTTAGAATCTTTTTCTTTTTCTTTTTCAACAATTTTTCTTTTTAAAGAAGTGTTTTCATGTAAAGCAACTTCCTTTTGTTTTTCCACCAAAACAATCTTATTTTTCAAATTAGTGTTTCCTTCACAAAAATCATTTAATTTAGACATCAAGGAAACATTTTTATTTTTCAAACTTTCATTTTCTTTTTTAATGCATGCAACTTTATTTTTAAAAGACTCATTTTCTTTAACATGCAATCAAAATTCTTTTTCAAGTTCTTATTATCTTTTCTAAGCATGTCATACTTTTCTAGAAGTTGTTGACAAAAAGATGTAAGCTCATCATAGGACATATCAACATCTTCATCTATCTCGGATACGGTAGTTACCTCAAGGGGTTATCCCCTTGGACCATGTAGCACACATTGGAAGTGTCGCTTCCAACATCCGAATCGCTCCCCGCATAATATTGTTCATTTTCGCCAAGGGAGATGATGGTGTTCCATACTACAAAAGCCGATCAATGTTAGACACCCTAGATAAATATTCATCATTTAGTGTACATTTAAAAGCATGAATGGCCTTTGCATTGGCCTCAATATTTTTGCCATTTAAACAATATGAATCTCTAGTAGTGGCAAAATAAACATGAATACCTAGCGCTTTGAGGTATAAGGACATCTTAACCTTCCATGTTTGGATGTTAAGAATGTCAAAAGTGGGAGGTGTCATGAAGTCCATGGTGTGTGTACAAATATTGTGATTAGCTTAAAAAATGAGGATTTTTAACTCTAAGTTGTAAGACCCAAATCAAGAGCACTTAGCTCTGATACCAACTGTAAATCACCTAGAGGGGGGTGAATAGGTGATGAGCTAATCTAATGGTCAATAATGCGGAATTAAAACTTATATGATGCAAACTAAAACTTCTTACACTAAACACCACGTATAACACAAGAGTGTAGCCGGATTCCCCATGAAGGGTTCTGGACTAACTCCTCAAGATTCCTCTAAATAAGAGTTGAGGTGCCGCGTTGGCTCTCTTGGTTGAATACAAGTGTTAGCAAACACCCAAGCATATAACAATTAAGCTCACAATATATATCAAACATATAAAGATGAAAGCAATATAAGTATGCAAGATATAAACAAGAGTAAGAGATAGAGAGTGAGCAATCGCAAACACGGGAGATTTGTTTCGAGGTTCGAGCACACTTGCTCTACGTCCCCGCCTTCAACACTATGAAGGATTTCCACTATAATCGATCCTATCAGATCACTCGGTGTCGCAATACCTACAAGGCGAGTTCACACTTGGACTCCTTGGACTCTCTAGTCCCGTACACACCGCAGGCCCACTAGCTCGCCGAGGCCGCACCTCAAACACCGAGTCCTCACTAGAACCCGAAACACCGCGAACACACTTGTCCGCCTCCTCAAAGTACAAAGATGAAACTTTGGTGATCACAACTCTTTGATCACCTAAAATCCTCTCACAAAAAAATCCCTATAGATAGATATAGCAATGGATGGCTCAACTGTTGTGTGAGAAAATAAGGATTGAAATGGTGAAGGAAAACTCAAGAAAATCACTTTTAAACACTCTTGATAAAACTCCCCTTATGATTGGAAATATTTGCTCTCAATTTAGTGGAGAAAACCTCTTAATAGAGTAGGAAAAACTGGCTTAAAAACTCTCCAAAAATCTTGTAGAAAACAGCCCCCAAATGCCCTAATTTATAGAGCTAGAAAAAACTAACCGTTGGAGCCAGGTTGGCCTGACGGTCGACCGCCCGGTCGACCGCCAACGGTCAGATTTCTGACCGTTGGGGCAGCGGTCGACCGGCCGGTCGACTGAGACCCTGGAACAGAGAGCAGATCTCTCTGCCGGTCGACCGGTCCGGTTGACCGGGGCTTTCCAGAGAGCAGAGCTCTCTGGCGGTCGACCGACCCAGTCGACCGGCCCTCCAGCAAAGGCTAGCGTGCACGTCTATGCACGTCGGTCAACCGGCTCGATCGACCGACTTCAAGCTCGGTCGACTGGTCCGGTTGATCGGCTGAAGCCAGATAGGTCACTTTTAGGGATTTAAAAGGTTGTCTTTTTGGCTAAGATAAAATCCCATAAAATTACGAAAAATTTACAAAAATAGTTTCAGTATTAAACTTTGATATACAAACATGTTTGAGCAAAATCAAAACATATTACAAACATTTTGAACTATTTTTGTAACTTAGAAATTTTGGTTAAAAACGAAAACTGTATTTTTCCAAAATTGATTTTTCCAAAACATCTCCAAATACAAAAACAATATATTTTAAACTCTTTGAAAGCATAGCGTGTATGGATATGATCCACTATACAAACATGGTAAAATATCTATGTTTTTGACATTAAGCTCTAAATTTGGTTTTGGTTAAATACATGTAATTTTGAATACCAAAAACCAAAACGGTATGTTTCAAAAAGAAAAACTCTTTTGTATTTTTCCAAATAAAAATTCTTTTATGAAAACTCATCTAAATCAAGAGTGTATGTGTATATGGTATACTTGAGCAATCCACCAACTATTCTATCCTTTACATTTTATCTAAAAACAAAATCTTATAAAAACAAACCTTGACACAAGTCTTGATCTTGAAATCTTCACTTGAAGTCTTCTCATCTCCTTGACTTGGTCCAAACACGATCCATAGAGCTAGACTCCTATTGAGTACTTGATGTGGTCTTGATACACAAGCTCTTGAATCAAACCGTGCTAGCTCCAAAACTTGACTTTAAATTCTTTGTTGAAGCTACACAAAGTTACACACCTACTAAGATCTTGATCACAAATCTGAGACTAAATAAACACAAGATCATTAGTACCATAACTACATGAGTTGATAATCATCAAAACTAGAGTGATAGGCCTTTGGGCCAACAAATTCGACATTAACAAAATAAATACTGATAGTATTAAACTAGTATTTTGTTATGCCTACTCTATACACTGGAGACTTTCGGGTATCCTTGTAATTGACTCATCAGAACATTGAAATCCCCTATTAGGTTTGGAAGTCAAATTTTTATAGTGACATTGATTATGTCTAACCAGTAAGAGTTAGATTATTACCTTAATAATTGAAAGTTTGTGATACAGATGAAAGATTGAGTGTCGTGTCAATTAGATTAGTAATCTAGTATTGGTAAGTGTTATGTGTATGCGTATGCATGTATATATGTGTATGGTTTGATTCATATGCGAACTCAGAGGATGATTTAGGTAGTAATTAATAGAAATAAAGAAATTATGAATCATTAACTATATAACCAACAATGGCGGAATTTGGGGTTAACCTTGGGTCGTACCAAATAAAAGTACTATAATCAATTTTTGATTGAAATAATGATAATTATAATATCGAGATTGTTAATAATTCATGTGATATCAGAATTGTCGTGTAACTATTACTTATATCAAAAGTGATGAGAAAATTCTGAAATAAATCAAGTTATAAACAATAGGCAGTCTTCCTGAGGATAAAAGAGGCAATTCATGATGAATCCTTGATGTTAACTAAATGATAAAAGGTAAATGCGTATTATTATTAGGAAAGCGAATACTGGTACTACGAATCAGAACTTGACCGGGATATTGGGGATCATTAAGTTAAACGCATTATGTGTGTTTTTGGTACCTCTTAAATATGATTAGAATTTCTCGAAACTAGCGAATTAAGGAATGAAATTGCATAAACTTGATTGTGTGACACATCGGTATGTATGTGAATGCCTTTGTGATAAGAAATGTGCATAAGTATGTATATTATGTTATGTATTGTATTGGAGAAAGGGACCGGGTTTAACCGAAGGTGATCGAAGGTGAGTATTGCTATGATTTAATGTATTAGAGAAAGGGACTGAGTTTAACCGGAGGTGATCGAAGGGGAGTATTGCTGTTATTTATTTTATTAGAGGAAGGGATCGGGCTTAACCGGAGGTGACCGAAGGGGAGTATTGTAGTTATTTATTGTTTCGGAGGAAGGGCCGGGTTTAACCAGAATGATCGAAGGGGAGTATTGATATTATTTTATTGAAGTATACTTGAATGTATGTTTATGATGTCTGGTATATGGATATGATTATTTATGATATCCAAATTATAGATGTTAATAGGTATGGCACCTATTTTATGCATATGATTGTTTATGATATCCGGTATATAGATATGATTGTTTATGATATCCGAATTAAGGATGTTAATATGTATGACATCTAGTATATGTATATAGTTGTCTTTGACATTGGATAAATAGATTGTTGTGACATACAGTATATGGATGTGAGTGTCTCGTATTTCTTCATGTATGAACACATAGTTATAATTGGATACTATCATGAGTAGTGTATGATGTCATATGTATATTGGGGTAGGTGAAATATTGAACTGTAAGTAATCCAGTGAGTAAGATTAGGCTCTCTAAGAGTTGTGTTGTAACCATGACTATATATGAAATACGAACATGTTACAAACCGAAAACAAGAGAGGTGATTATAAGAGACTAACGAGTAGGTCAAGTATTGCAAAATTATTGATATTGTATGTTAATGAAATATTGGTCACGTGTACCCAGAAGAATATATATAAAAAGTATCAGATAATAGAAAGAGTTTATGATTCATAAGCTACAGTATCAACCATAAGTAGAAAGTATTGAAACTAATTTTTGACATTTCTTAACTGCATAATACTTGAAGTATAATGGTAGTATAATTCAAACTCTATTTTGACTAATTTCACTCACTGAGCTGTTGAGCTCGCCCCACCACAGATTGATGTTTTCAGATCCTGGAAAGGCGAAGGTCCGGCTTAGAGCTGAAAGGACGTCCTCCTGAGACTTTACATGTATTTTATGATAGAATGTGATTCCCTTTTTGTAAACTCTGATCTTATTAGTAATTGTGAGTTAGTGCTAGTGTTCAGTAGATAGTGTTACATTTTGATAAATAGGAATTAAATATGACGATGTGCAGTCTGTATATCGAGTTGAACTGATGAATGGTTTGGTTAGAATATATATATATATATATATATATATATATATATATATATATATATATATATTATATATATATATATATATATATATATATATATATATATATATCAAGGAAAGAAATTCTTATGTACATGTTATTTGATTTGCTTCGCGATGAATTATATGATGAAATTTTGAATTTTATAAGTAGGCTGATGTTAGGTGAAATCTAAATTATTGTATTGAGATGGAGTCTATATTTCAGAGGAGATGCTGCCGAAATTTCTTTAGTATATTCTGATTAACGAGCGATAAGGTTGATGATTATGAATTTTGAGGTAATTAAACCTGGGACCATTACAGTTGGTATCATACCTTAGACTTAGAAACTTGGAACTCAGGTGTAGGTCTAAGACAGTATTAGCCAAGAAATTGATTTAAGTCATTGGTCCAGGAATAACATTAATTGTTATAATGAATGTCTGAGAATCTGCAGTTTCTATGAATGAATGTGTGCCTTGATGTAAGAAGCTCACAGGTGTAGGCTGTCTAAAAATCACTAAAAGACAAGCCATTAAAAAGCAGAGTATCAAGTTCTAGACGCGTGGGCTCGACACCCGCTTCTCAACATCAAGGCGCGTGGGCTCGACACCCGCGTCTCAACATCAAGGCGCGTGGGCTCGACACCCGCGTCTCAACATCAAGGCGCGTGGGCTCGACACCCGCGTCTCAACATCAAGGCGCGTGGGCTCGACACCCGCGTCTCGGTTATAACCGCCCTGGTTATGGGGCCAGTCGCCGCCCACATAGCGGGGAGGTCAGCCCCTCGTTGTGGAGCGTTTTTAGGGGGCACGTTCACCCTGTAACCCCTATAAATAGCCCCGTCGCTATTGAAGAAGGGGTCGGATTTTCTTTAGTCAGACGACAACAAGACAGAGACAGGAGAAAGAGAGCTAAACTCTTCAACAAGCTCGCTGCGTACGAGTTGTCCTTTGCCTACCTTCTCTTTGAGAGTTTTGGTAGACAAGAGCTGTGTTACTCCTTCTACCAACCAAAGAGAAGATCCCTGACGATCCCTACGGTCATCCGGTCAACAGAGAACAAGATTCACTCTCCACCGCCACACGAAGAACCCAGCATTAAACAAAGGGAGGATTCAAAACTCAACATCCTCCCTCCCTTGTAACTGGAAGGGAAACAGTTTTGTTGTAATTTTTCATCTGATTCAAGGAAATTTTACAGCACCTCTTTTGAAAAACTCCACGAAAGGAAGATTAATGACTCGTATAAATTACTTAATGGAAAATGTCTTGAAGAAATCCAACGAATAACTAATAATCCTGTTATAGAGAAAAAAGTAGCTTTCTTTCTTTTTTTTTCCGGCGCGTACAAGGGATGGCGACTCCGCTGGGGACTACATTTGTCACTGATGAGCAAATCGTGGCGCAGGATGACGTCCTCCGTAAGGGGAAGATGGTCGAATCGCTCATTGTCGAGTTCGACCAGGCGAAGTACGAAGAGTTTCTCTCTTCCGGCTCCAAGAGCCCAAAGACCCGCGTCTGCCGCCGGGTCTCAACGGGGAATGGCCCCGAGGCCCGATCTGTGGCTCTCTCGGGCGCTGCTGCTGCCAACTGTGCCAAGCAAGGTACACGCGCCAACGCCTCTCAGAAGGCCCGCATGGTCCCAGGCACAACTGCCTTTGCGACCAACCGCGTCGCACAGAACACCCGCGTCAGCGTCTCTCAGGAGACTCGCTGGTTAAAATCTCTGATGTTCAGCATCAGGATGTTGTTGGTCTCTCTCCACCTCCGCGACGCAACCGGAACGCTGAGCGTCGACAGAGGAGACGTACGCGTCAGCTGCAAGTTGGAACCTCTGGTTGTCTGACTGAGGCTGGACGCAGCATACAAACTGGCGCCTCGCTCGCACCCCGCGAAGTCCGCGTTTGGCGGCCCAAACGCGAGATTCCTTCAGTTAGGTCCTCTGAGGACCAACTCATCAAACGCCAAGGTGAAGCCTCTGCGCCTTGTCAAGCACAAGAGGCACGCGCCTATAGACGTGGGGCCCAGCAGCCCACTCTCTCTCAAGTGTCTCTGCCCCGACACACCAAGCAGCAACGCGACAGGCGCGGCTTGTCTCAACAGAGACGCCAGACGCGCGCTGAACAGCTGCGGCGCGAGAACCGCGTCCCTGAAGCCTGCGTCCAGGTTGTACGGCACATGGATGCCTCCCATCCTCGACGTTACGAGGCTAATCTTTTTAATCCCCCTCCCATGGATTTGAGGGATTATTTGACGAAGAAAAGAAGTGCCAATCAAGCCACTTCGTCGTGTTGCTGCCAACGGCTCATCCATATGCTCTCTGAGTGCCGTTGCGGATCAGGCGTACATCAGCAGTCTTTAGTCCGACAGCTGACCCTGATTCCCCCGTCAGCTAAAAGAAGACGCTCCTACAGAAGGAGAACCTTCTCTGACGTTGAGTACCCGGAGCTCACTGCGAATATGACAAGCAGGAGCAAGGGAAAACAACCTGCAGTCAGCTCAGATGAGTCTGACTCTGAACCGGAAGGAGTGTATCGACACACTCGCACCCGGACTGGGGCCATTCCCCCAATTGACTATAATACCTTAGCCCATGGCATTAAAGTGAATGATTCTCACTCCGCCGTAGCGGAATCGAGGGCTTCAAACTCTTCCGTCGAGAAGGAGATCTCCGCCTACATGACAGGCACTCCTGAGGAGACGGCTAAACGTTTAGAACAGATCCAGAAGGCACAAATGGATATGATTCTTTCTCAGCAGGAATCTATCAACTCCCTCAAGCAGGCGATTGCACAGCTGCTCGAAGACAGGAGGAGGTCTCCTCCTAAAAAGTCAAAGGGCAAAGGGAGAAAGGGAGAAAGTTCATCTTCTGAACCTTCTGAGGAGACGCGGCGATCTACTTCCGGCTCGTCCAAGTCCTCGTCGCAAGTAAAGGGCAACCAAGACCCGGGGAAGGCTCATGCTAAAATAATGAGTCAACTGGAGCGACGCCTCGAGGCCCTTGCCAATCGTAAAGACCTCCAAGAAGTAGGAGTGGTCCGGCCCTACCCGGCTGAATGGGACTTGGTTCCGTACCCGCCCAAGTTCAAAGCTCCAACTCTCCAAGCCTTTGATGGGAAGGGGTCACCCAATCAGCATATCTACTACTTTAAATCCCAAACTGGGAATGTAGTAGATAATGATGCCATCCTGGCGCGTCTGTTCATCGGCACCCTGAAAGGGTTGGCCTTTGAATGGTTCATGAAGCTCCCAGAAGGTTCTATCAAGAACTGGGCGATTTGGAGAAGCTGTTCTTAACACGCTTCTTCGAAGATGACTCGGAAGTCACGATGCCCACCCTTTTGGCTACTAAACAGCGAAAGGGAGAGTTCGTTAAGTCTTTCGTGGAAAGGTTTCGGAACGTGGCACTCCGGTGTCCAAGCGGTATGACCCAGGCCACCCTGGTGGAAACATGCCGCCACAATCTCCAAATCTCACTCCTTGCTCAAATAGGAGTTGCTGAAAGCCGCACCTGGAAGCAATTAGTCCAACAAGGTGAACAGGCTGAGGAGATTGTCGCCCACGTCAGAGTGGAGGAAGGTAAGCCTAGGCCGGAAAGGTCGACAAGGCGTGCGCCAGACACATCCCTCCAAACAAAGCGGAAGGATAATTTGGCAACGGAGACCAAATCTCCCGCCAAACCTCAATCAGGCAAGGCGAGTGGCTCTTCAAGCCAGCCACGCGCCAACAAGCAATATTCCTTCAAGGAGGAACATGTCGATTCGCTCTTTAAACTACTCAACAAGAGCAACCGACTGAAGCTCCCTGAAGCTCGGCGCCCCGAGGAAGTCGGCAAGACTGACAATCCCACCTATTGCTTGTACCACAGGATGCTGGGGCACCCTACCAAAAGCTGCTATGTCTTCAAGGACATCCTTCAAGCTCTGATTGACGCGGAGGTGTTGAAACTCCGACCAGAGCAGAAGAAGGTGACGGCTAATGTGACGTCAGTTCTCCAGTTCGGAAGATAACCCCCGACACCCTCTGGAGTAGTCCCTATTCCAAGAGGAGAGCTGAGAGTGGTCAACACAGACCCTCACCAGCAGCAAGCGAAAGGCTTGGTACCCGTTCCTACACCTCAAGGGGAAACCATGTGGGTCTACCCTGACCTTGTCAATGAACAGCAATGGACTACTGTGACCAACAGGAAATCCAAAGGTAAGGCAAAGGCCTCATCCTGCAATGTGGTGGGTGCCTCCTCTCGAGAAGCCGAGACTGATGTTCCCTCGTTAACCGACTCAGAGGAGGAAACAATAGTCTTGGCCGCAGAGCCCAACCAACCGATGGCGGGAACCCGTTCGGGACAGCCGTACTTGAAGCAGTATGGCGAGATGGCGGTAGTCCCTCCACAACCAGCTGCAGAACTAACCAAGCCCTCCACAAGACAACCTGTGGAGAAACAGAAAGAAACTCGATTTTCTCGAGTTCTTTCGAAAGGTATGGCGGAAGGATCCACGACACCTTACCGCTTTGATGTCCTGGCTCAACTAGCCAACATCCCGGCACGCATTACGTTGTATGAACTTCTTAGACTATCAAAGTCGATCAGAGAAGCTCTACAAGAAGCTCTGGCAAATGCCGAGGTCTTCTTGACCCAGGTGCCGAAGGAGGAAGATGTAGAGGATTGCCTCCATACCTCCCCAAATGCTCCCTGCATTACCTTCACAGCAGATGATATGCAGGTTAAAGGGAAGCATGATCGACCCCTGTATTTCACAGGGTATATTGGATCGTCTGAGGTGAACCGCATTCAGGTAGATCTAGGGTCCGCGTTGAGCATCATGCCTCGCCGGGTCATGCAACATCTGGGCATTCCTACTCATCGTTTGAGCCCTACTCAGACAACTATCTATGGGTTCAATGCCAACCAGACCCGTCCGATTGGGAAAATCAAGCTCAAGTGCCAGATTGGAAGCCTCAAGTCGGAAGTGACATGCTACATCATCGACGCCGACAGTTCCTACAATCTATTGCTGGGACGACCGTGGATTCACCGCAACTCCATCGTTCCCTCCACTCTCCACCAAGTCATGAAATACATTGACGGGAGTGGAAAGGTGCAGACGTTGATTGCCGAAAGGTATCCGTTCAAAGGGGTCGAGAATTATTTCACCGACTCTTTGCTGTACCAAGATCCGGTGGAGACGGATGAAGTCCCGCGACCAGAGGAGCCAGACTCTGGTAACGAAGCTGACACCGAGCCCGAGAAAGAAGAGTGCCTGTGGGAGTTAGAACCACTTGTAAAGAGCACTAATAAGCTCGATGTTGATAATACCACCGACGATGTAGGCGGTTGGTATATTAATGAAGATCTAGATTTTGCGTATTTTTCTGTGTTTGCTTCTGATTCAGTACCATCAGACACTAGCACCGAAGTAGACGATGACCCCTGGTCGGCAATAGATGCTTTGACATCGTTGCATGTACCAGTGAAGTCGTCCTTCGAGGCATACCAAGATAATGGTAATGCGCAAGAATCTATATTTATGGTTCCAGCAAGACGGAAAGGCCAAAAATCAATTCTTTTTGGGCGAATCTCGTCTGAACCAACGCCCCGCGAAGAATCGGAAGGCGAGGAGGAATCCCCTCAGTTCGGTCATTATGAACCAAAAGCACTCAAAATGATGAGATGCATGGGGTACGACCTGACCAACAGACCCGGGTTGAACTTCGGCAAAGGAAGGAGGACGCTGCTTCGATCCTTTGTGCCGAAAGGGAAGGCCCCCGATTATTATCATCAGATGCGCCGGGGTTGGGCTATGTATCAACTCCGGTCCCATCAGCCTCCGATTCTCGAGAATCGTCGAGCAACAATTACTCTTCAGACACATCATCTTGGGAGTCAGATGTCAGTGTCGGCAACATCTTCAAGGAACTTTCAGTGAACATGGTTTCGACAAGCCACCTGGAAGATGGAAATGAAGAAATGATCCAATCTGATACAGATCCTTTGATCAAACATTTAAATGCTCTTTGGGACACTCGCTTTGAACAGCGTGAGCCACCCACAGAAGACGAGGTTGTTCAGATCAACCTAGGAGATGAGGCTAACCCTAAACCCATCTTCATAAGTGACGGCCTGTCACCTTCGGAGAAAAAGGATCTAATATCTCTTGTACTTGTACAAGAGTATATAGACGTCTTCGCCTGGAATTATGAGGACATGCCAGGACTCGATCCTCAGGTGGCTATGCACCGCCTCAACATCAATCCGGACGTAAAGCCTGTCAAACAACAGCAGCGACGGTTTCGTCCAGAAATAATGGAGGCAATTCAATCAGAAGTCAGAAAACTTATTGATTCTGGCTTCATCAGGGAAGAACAACATCCCGACTGGGTAGCCAACATCGTCCCCGTCGCCAAGAAGAACGGGAAGATCCGGATCTGCATCGACTTCCGCGATCTAAACGAGGCCTGCCCCAAGGATGAATTCCCATTGCCGATCACAGATGTCATGATTGACAATACTTGTGGATTCGAACGAATGTCCTTCATGGACGGATTCTCAGGATACAATCAAATCAAAATGTATCCTGATGACAAAAAGCATACCTCCTTCAGGACACCTCTAGGGGTATATTGCTACACCATCATGCCCTTCGGACTGAAAAATGCAGGGGCAACATACCAAAGGGCCATGAACGCCATTTTCCATCAGCAAATACGCAAAACGGTGGAATGTTATGTTGATGACATTGCGGTAAAAAGCCGCACTAAAGGTGATCACATAGCGGACCTGAAGGTGGTCTTTGACATCATGCGGGCTCATCAATTGAAGATGAATCCCACAAAGTCCTTCCTGGGGGTGGCCAGTGGCAAATTCTTAGGATTTGTTGTAACATCCACCGGAATTCACTTGGACCCGGAAAAGGTTCGCGCTATCCAGGAGATGCAACCCCCAGAAATCTCAAAGAACTCAGGGGATTGCAGGGATGATTGGCGTACATCCGCAGGTTTATCTCAAACCTCTCCGGAAGATGCCAACCCTTCGCTAAGTTAATGAAGAAGGGTGTCTCATTCATTTGGGATGACGCTTGCCAACAAGCGTTCGAGGAAATCAAGCAATACCTCACCCAACCACCAGTCCTTGCAGCTCCGGTATCCGGAAAGCCTTTCCTGGTGTACGTCCGGGCAATGGATCATTCTTTGGGAGCTCTATTAGCTCAGAATGATGATCACGGACATGAGCAAGCAATCTACTATCTGAGTAGAACAATGATCGGAGCCGAACATCGGTATAACCCGATCGAGAAGGAATGTTTGGCATTAGTGTTCGCTATTCAGAAAATGCGGCACTATCTGGTAGGCCAAACTATAAACGTCATATCAAAAGTTAACCCCCTGAGGTTACTTATGACTAAGCCTTCATCATTAAACGGCCGGCTGGCAAAATGGGCCATATTGCTCTCCCAATATGAGATGCACTTTTTACCACAAAAGGCCATTAAGGGACAAGCAGTGGCGGATTTCCTAGTTGAGCACCCAGATCCGAGGGCAGCCAAAGTCTACGAGGATCTACCAGATGAAGTTGCTGAAGTCTGCCTGACTCAGACATCGTTCGAAAGTCAAGTATGGCAACTTTTCTTCGACGGTGCATCAAGAACAAGCCCAAAGGGACACGTAGTAGCGGGGGTAGGAGTAGTACTCGTATTCCCACAAAATTATGTGATTCCCCGAGCTGTCTCATTAACTGAGCCTTGTTCCAACAATGTGGCGGAGTACAACGCTCTTTTGATTGGGATGCAATTCGCCGATGAGATTGGCGTTAAAATCTTGAGGCATACGGCGACTCTAAACTCATCGTCAGCCAAGTTCGCGGGGAGTACGAAGTCAGACATGAGGACCTAGTACCCTACCACAACGCAACTATCCGCATGGCCGAGGGGTTTACAAGCTTCTACATCGACCATGTACCGCGCAGGCAGAATGCGCATGCGGACGCACTCGCATCCCTCGCGGCCTCCTTAGCTCTTCCAGCTGGAGCAATGGAGAAGATATTCGTCTACAGCCACGACCTGTATTGCCCGAGAAATGCTCTCGAGGGCTATCAGGAGTCAAAGGGAGATTGCCAAGGCAAAGAAGCACTGGAATTGTCAACCGGTCCAGAGCTTAAAGACTGGCGATTCCCCTACATTGATTTCGTCTTATACGACATTCTGCCTGAAGACACCAAAGAGGCGGCTGCCATTCGAAAGAAAGCCCCCAAATTCTATTATAATGCGATTACGCAAACATTGTATCGTCGATCGCATGACGGGATCTTGCTCCGGTGCCTCTCACCAAAAGAAGCACAAGAGATATTGAGAGAAGCCCACGACGGTATGTGTGGAGCCCATCAACCTGGCCCAAAATTGGCACATCGACTCCAAAGATTGGGTTACTATTGGCCCAAGATGGTTGCCGACGCCGTCACCTATGCTAAAAGATGCCACGCTTGTCAAGTTCATGGGGATTTCATCCATCAAGCACCAGGGTATCTCCACTCTACAACCTCTACCTGGCCATTTGAAATGTGGGGGATGGATGTGGTTGGCCCTATCAGCCCACCATCATCAAAAGGACATCGGTTCATTTTGGCGATAACCGATTATTTCTCTAAGTGGGCTGAGGCAATTCCTTTGAAGGAGGTCAAATCGTTGAACGTGTTCAAGTTCGTGAAACATCACGTTATTTACCGTTTCGGTGTACCTCGGCGAATTGTCCATGACAATGGACCTCAGTTCATCAGCCAGGCTTTCCAGAGATTCTGCGCTAAGTTCAGAATTCAGAGTGTGTCCTCAACGGCATACTATCCTGCCGCTAACGGCCTCGCAGAAGCTTTCAACAAGACCATTGGTAAGCTTCTCAAAAAGTTCGTCTCGAAAAGTCAACGGGACTGGGACGACAAACTAGGTGAATGCTTATGGGCCTATCGCACAACTGTGCGAACCCCAACTAAAGCTACGCCATTTTCTTTGGTATACGGGTGTGAAACCGTGCTCCCACTGGAAATCCAAATTCCATCTCTACGCGTCGCCTTGACAGCGGAGATGACAACAGAGGAGAAGCATCGACAGCGACTCCAGGAACTGGAGGCCTTAGATGATAAACGTCTGCAGGCCCAACAACAAATCGAGCTCTACCAAGCTCGTATTACCAGAGCCTTCAACAAGAAAGTTAAAATGCGAACTTTCAAGAAAGGCGATCTTGTCTTAGCCGTCAGAAGACCCATGGTAATGACGCACAAGACAAAAGGAAAATTCCAACCTAAATGGGAAGGACCATTTGTAGTAGAGTCAGTCTACTCGAATGGGTCATATCGCCTCATAACCTCAAATGGCGATACACTCATGATGCCGATCAATGGCAGGTTCCTGAAGAAATGCTATCCTTAGATGGTATTCTTCCGCTGATCAAGTTAAAAGTACACCTCTGATCAAAGTAAGAAAAATTTCTTCATTATAACATCTGACGCCCCCGATGGCTAAGGATAGAGGAAAATGTTGGCTTCTAAGCCCAACATAAGTCTTCGACAACTCATCATGCTGAGGGGAATAGCATGGCTAGCCCAACTCAAACGGTAGTTGGTAAAGGCACCTCAAATCCGTTGATAGCTGAGGGTTTGCTAAAAATCCTAAGTGGACTTGGCTCCACTCTTTCCTCCAAAATTCCTTACCAATTCTCATCCACAGAATGGTAGGTCTACAAAATACAACCATTACTAAGTTAACACTATACCTCTTGTAATGGAAACTTTTCAATATTCCTTGTCGAGTACAAATTTTGTTTGTCAACTCTACACGGAGTATCAAACTTTCAAATTTGCCAAGTTAACACTATACCTCTGGCACTTCAAATTCCCACTTGTCAATTCTCACCAATAGAATGACAGGTTCTCAAACTGCTCTTATCATGAGTCAATCTTTGTCAAGTTAATACTACACCTCTGACAAATTACTGTTAAAGTTTAACACCACACCTCTAAACAGTAATCAGGTTTCTGTCAGGTTTAATATTACACCTCTGACAGTCACTTTTCTTCAGACTTCCATATCGAAGCTGAAATGGATGATGCTAAGTTAACATTACACCTCTAGCATCAAGTCATTGCTAAGTTAAACAATACACCTATGGCCATGACTTTCCCTCGGACTTCCTCATACAAGCCGAGATGACCAATGCCAAGTTTAACATTACACCTCTAGCATTACCCTCACTGTCAAGTTAAACATTACACCTATGACAGTGACACTTCTGAGTTAAGTTAATATCACACCTCTGACTCACATCCTTGTCAAGTTAACATTACACTTCTGACAAGACCACTTTCAACCCGTTAAGTTAATATCACACCTCTAACGGTAACAAACTTTCCTAGATTCCCCACGAGTCTAGTCTCACTTGTTATTCTCTTCAACAGAATAACAAGTCTACCTAAAAACATTGTTAGGTTAATACTACACCATCAACAGTGTTTCCATCAAATCCCCAGCTGAGCTCAATCAAGTTAATCCCAAACACTTGATAAAAGTTCACCCTCCCTGGGGGTACCAATTCTACTTGTCACTTTCTCTTATAAAGTGGCAGGTCCACCAAAAATTATTTCATCTCTGTCAAGTTAATATTACACCTCTGACAGTATTGTGAGAGTTCCTGAAATAGGATCTTTCCCTACAAAGTTTGACTTATTAAGATTATCATCATAATTTTGACAAAGTCAAAGATTCTTTGCTTCTATGAGTCTAACTGAAGACAAAAAGTTTAAGACAATGAAAGAGGCTAAAAGAAAAGTGTCACTTTTATTTATATCCAGGCATACTGTTTGACACGGAAAAGGGGCTTGAAGTAAAATTTCCTTGAATCAGATGAAAAGGTTACAACAGGCTAAATCTTCCGGTTACAAGGGAGGGAGAATATTGAATCTTGAATTCCCCCTTTGTTTAGTGCTGGGTTCTTCGGGTGGCGGTGGAGAGTGAATCTTGTTCTCCGTTGACCAGATGACCGTTTTGGACCGTCGAGGGATCTTCTCCTTGGCAGGTAGAGGGAGTAACTCAGCCCCGTCCACCAAAACTCTAAAAGAGAAGGTAGGCGAAGAGCAACTTGTACGCAGCAAGCTGGCTTGAAGAGTCGAGCTCTCTCTCTCTGTCGATGATCTCTCCTTTTTTTCCTTCTCCAATCTCCTTTTTGCCCGATAATTGTCGTCCTCCTCTTCAATAGTGACGGGACTATTTATAGGGTTTTTAGGGGGTGATCGTGCCCCCTAAAAGTGCTCCACGATGAGGGCCAACTTCCCCGCTACATGGGCGGTGGATGGCGCCATAATCGGGGTGGTTACAACCAAGGTGGGGGCACCTTGTTGCTGAGACGCGGGCGTTGAGCCAACGCGCCTTGATGCGGAGACGCGGGCGTTGAGCCAACGCGCCTTGATGCGGAGACGCGGGCGTTGAGCCAACGCGCCTTGATGCTGAGACGCGGGCGTTGAGCCAACGCGCCTTGATGCGGAGACGCGGGCGTTGAGCCAACGCGCCTTGATGCGGAGACGCGGGCGTTGTGCCAACGCGCCTTGATCTTGAATCTCTGCGTTTTGGTGGCTTGTCTTTGTGATTTTTAGACAGCCTACAGAACCCCCTCCAAAGTTTTCGACATTCCGCAGTTAACTGGGACGGATTTCGAAATACTTTGGACTCTAGCTGAGTTCGCCTTCATGACTAGACTGTTGATGCTCCGGGTTTAATCTTATCTGGAGTTGGTCTTCGTGAGTGTACTGTTGAACTCTTTGAAGCCCCCAGAGTTGATCATGTTGAGTGTCTAGATGCACAGTCTAAACCTCCCCGATTGCTTTTAGTCTGTCACTGGCGCGCTTTAAGCCAGGAGTGGTTGGTCGTCTGCTTGCGTCAGTGTACTGTTGAACTGATTTTGCAGAAGCAAGAGGCCAAACGCAGGTTCTTTTTCAAAAAGCAGAGATGGTACTGCTGTAAAGGCGCGATTTCTGTAACGTGCGTTCTTTGGCAATGGAGACGCGACTGATCTTCATAAGGCAGACGCGATGTTCAGCTGAAGACGCGAACTTCGGAGGGACGCATCTTTTGAATATAGACGCGATTGTCTGGGCGCATTTATGGCGATGCTGACGGGGCATAGCCATCGAAGAGACATGGCCGTCGGGTGCGTGCCACGCCATGATTGCTCTGCCAGTTGGCCTGGAGAACCGAAGGGATTTCGCCTTTTGGCGCGCGGATTTCCTGGCGCATTAAATGATCCGTGCCACGTGTCGAGCGACGGTTCATGTAGAGTTGTGGCGCATGATCTTCTCTGTGCGTTAAAGTGATTTTGTTCCACGCGTCGAACAGAGATTCGCCGCGGAATTCATCGAGCCATACGCCGCGTATCTTTGCGAATCCTTGTGCTTATAAAAGGCCACAGTTGGGAGGATTCCTCTTCTTCTCCGAACGCACTCGTTGATAAGATTAAGAAAGAGAACTTCCTCTTCAGTTCATCTTCTTGAACCTTGGATCGAATTAGCCATGGCTCCCAAGACCAAGCCGATTGCTTCTTCTTCAAAGGCGACCGTCGCCGATGCCCGGAGGGGCAGTTCCTCCTCTGCGCAGGATGTTGTTCTTCAAGGTCTCCAAGGTAAATGCCTTTTAGGCAGAAGTTTCGCCATTAAAGGAAGTTCCAAGAACCTTTTAAGAACCCTTAACACACGAATTTAAATCGTGTTTGATTCCCAGACGCAGTCTTTGGGTTGATAACCATGACGCGGGTTTGGACCCTCGCGCCATTAGGTCCTGCACTTCAGATTCTTCACTTAGAATATTTTCTAATTGTGAAGGGTTCAGACGCGGACTTAGTTTACAGAACGCGGATTTGATCCTTGCGTTCTGTTTCATCTGGCACCCGAGTCCAAGCACTTTGACATCTGGGGATGTGAAAGGAAGGGAGTTATCCTCCTTAACTTCTGGCGATCATGGGGGTTAAGGTGGATAACTCCCTTCTTTTCGCACCTCAGAAGTGACATCAAGGAGAATGTTGTGGAGACGCCGATCCCGTAGGTCTGGACGCGGATTTGATAATTCCTGCGTCCAGTGCCTCTTCTGCGTGGATGCGCAGGTCTGGACGCGGATTTGAAAATTCCTGCGTCCAGTGTCTCTTCTGCGTGGATGCGCAGGTCTGGACGCGGATTTGATAATTCCTGCGTCCAGTGTCTCTTCTGCGTGGATGCGCAGGTCTGGACGCGGATTTGATAATTCCTGCGTCCAGTGTCTCTTCTGCGTTCGGATTATGAACACTTAGCATTTTTTTTTTGATAGAGTATCTAACTAAGTGTCCTTTTCTTTTTGCAGCGCCACGCCCTGCTACTTCACTCGCCAAGAAGCGCCACTTTGGACATGTAGGGGGTGCTGACCGGGACTTGACCTTTGTGTTACAAAGGACTGTTCCTGTGACAGCTGACAAGTCGCAGGCTCGTGGGGAGAGTCTCTCAAACGTTGACATGAGGACTCTTCGGGTGCTTATGACTGATGCAGCATTTGCAACGGATGCTGGCATCAAACTGGAGAAGCCTGCCTTCTTCTTCGGAGATCGTATCCACGATGGCGGCTATCGCGTATATGACGGGACTTACAAATGGCTCCGTCAAATAAGGGGTGGAAGATTCTTTCTTCCGAACATGGAGAGGATGTTCCCACTGTCCTACTTCCAACACATGTCCGTCCCTCAGAAGATGGAATGGGACCTCTCTCGATATGTCCCTGAGATTACTCTCGGTGATTTGGGCTCCCACAAAGTGTACCGTCATGACAGCCATGACAGGTCGGTTATCGGCCTTTTCCCTGGGTCGCGCAAGTCTGATGTTCCGGCTGGGGAGATACCACAACTTGGTACTACCTTCCTCAACGCATTCATGAAAGCGGAAGGTGATTATCCCGTTGGGTTCCGTGCACCGGGGTGGGTCCGTTCCACGGAGAACTATTGGTGGGGCAGGATGGTCGGCTTTGTCCTCACCGAGCTCGGGGATCTGCTAAAGCGTGTGGGACTGTACCCAGCGGTCAGAGCCGTGCAGTGGGGGATCCCTCAAAGCTCTCAGAACTTCTTCGGGATTCTAGAGCGTTATAATTCTTTGACGGGGACGTTCTTCACTCCGGTCGGGGAGATGGGCCTTGCTCTGCACGAGCTGCATGAGGTCTCGGGGCTGTCGACAGGGGACATTCCCTATGAGGAATATGTCCCGACCACGGTGGAGCTTCACTATTTGAAGGAGGAGTTTCCCCTAATATATGAGACCTACTGGGAAGTGCTATGTCACTTCCACATTTGCGGCCAAATAACCAAATGGCGGTCGCAGGGAGTCAAGCAACTGTCTTGGGCCAGTTACTTGTTCAACAACGTCAACACCAAAGACCATCTGATAACCCGATTGGCTCCCAGCTCCGACAGGGAGATTGAAGACAGGATCGACCAGGCTCCTGACAGTTTCTACACCACGGAGTCGAATGAGGATGGTTTCGAACCTGACTTAGTTTTTGAGAGCTTTCACCATCAAGCCCGGACCCCTATCTCCGATCGGGCGCTGTTGGCGGGCTTTCTGATGCTGTGGCTGAAGCGCTGTGTGGTGACCACGCTGCCACATGAAGTCATTGTTGCTGACGTGGTGTACCAGGCGGTGCTCCTGGCTCATGGCAACCCCATAGCCCTTCTCCCGGCCGTGGCGGCTGGTATTCAGAGCGGGCTGCGGGCGCTCACTAAGAGTTTCTGCGAGCCACCGAAAACTGCAGACTCCGAGGGAAAGCCGTATGTTGACTCAGAGGGGAGTCCGACGGTGAAGCGTCCCAACCCTCGTGTCGAGCTGCCTTACACGTACCTCATGGCTTGGTACGTGATGCATTGCCCTTCCTTGATGACGGCGGTGCGTTGGAGGGAGAGTTCTGTCCCTTTTGTACAGCGATTGGAGGGTTCGAAATGGCGTGATCCTTATATATATTACGTCCGGAAGTGCCTTTCCGACCCTGCGAACTATCAGCTCAATCGCTGCCTCCCCCAGATCCCTGGTGCATCTCCCGGGGATCTACTTGTTGATTCCGTTGGCCTAGATGACTTCACGAGGTTATCCGCGGTAGCCTTCTGGTGGTTGCTCAACATCCGGCCCGGATATGTGCTTTTCCGACAAGGGACGTCATGTACCATTGAGCCGTACATGCCGAATCGCTTCGCTCGACAGTTCGGCTATGATCAGCTCTATGTCGGGAACCCCAATGCTCGACTCGCCTTCGAAGGGAACCTGTTCGAGGGTGCTCGGGCCTGGTACTATAGTGTGGCTGGAGGGACGGGAGTAACTTTTCGTCTACTTCTCGAAGGGCCCAAGTGTCGTACGAGCTTCAGCTTCTGCACTTGGTACTCCCAGGCCATCCAAACACCAGACTATTTTCCGGCGTCTTCATGCATTGAGAGCATCAATGCAAGTCTCGAGGCAAGGACGGATTCTAGTAAGCCGACGAAACTCGTAGAACAGTACCTGAAGGCCCAAAAGGAGGTCGGGCGAAGAATGAGAAGGGAGCCACGAGCCATGGAGCCGCGACCACCAAGGGCGGAGCCACAAGCGTCTAGGGCAGAGCCGCAAACAACTAAGTCTCGACAGGCGGTGAGCAAGCGTCGTCAAGGCTCTACTCCCACTGCTGAACCCACTCTAAAGAAGGTTCGAAGAGACTTGACAACCGAAGTCTCTCGATCTGAAGAGCTCCCTGCTGTCGTTGAGGCACTGAGGGAGGAAGACATAGCTGAAGAGGACATTCCTTTAGTCTGTCCCCCTAGGTCGCTTAGCAGAGGCCACGGGTCTGCGGAGGAAGGGGAGCTCGTTGATCGATCCGCCGCCACTGACGAGGATGAGCAGCTAGAGGTTGATATAATGAGCGGAGGAGATGTCAATATTCCGGGGGTGTCGGCTCAGCCCGAGTCTTCCTCAGCTCAACAGCCCGGGTCTCCGTCTGTCTTCGTTTCCAGTCCTCGGATGGCTGACCCCAGCCCTACCACAGGGGTAGTTGGTGGCAAGGCTCCGGCTGCAGGAGTCTCGCGTGAGGCGCTATCGTCTTCCTCACTCTCAGGGGAAAGCGAGTTTGAAGACGATGTTGATTATGGTGATGAACCCACTTTTCCTGATCCGAAAAAGTTCTCCCATATCTCGGAGGAAGAAATATACGGGGGTGAGCCATCGACTGTATCACCGCTAGCGATTATCCCTGCTGAAGGTACTCTTTCCATCTTCTGTCCTAATTTCTCTTTACATATTCGAAGAGGATGTTCTAACATTCTTCTCTTATGTTGCAGGGTCGGCCGAAGATGCGGAGGCTACAACCTCCTCGCATATTGAGGAGATGGTGATAGAGTTGACCCGGCCTAAGGGGATTGAGGTCTCGGCTGCTGAGATACCCTCAAAGGGGGCAGCTGTTGAAACTGGGGAGCCTTCCACTCTGCCAGAAGAGGAAGCAACCACTGAGGCTGAGGAGGCTCTCACTCTGCCGGGCGAGGAGGTTACTGCTGAAGCCGGGGAGAATTCTACCCCGCAGGATTCGACACCTCTGGACCTCCAACTTGGTAAGGCAGCTCTGACGTTTTAAATGTTTCGCTTTTCCATCATTGTGGCTGACGCTGCGATAACTTGCAGAGAGGACTGAGGGGGCTCAGGTGGAGAGTCTGATGGTTGGTACCCTTCCAGAAGGCCATACAGCTCAAGTCTCGGTGGAGATTTCTGAGGAGGTTGTGCTTACTACTCCCTCATTGGTCGTGGAGGCTCCTGCAGAGGTAGTACCTCCGGAAGCATCAGCGGCCAGTCTAGCTCTTGCCGTATCGACGGCCAGCACGGCTCTGGTGCGAGAGGATCCGCTCTATATCCCTTATCCCGTGACAGAAAAGGGGTCGGGAAGCTTCCTAGGTGGTGAAGACATGGGGGAACTGGCACGTCAGATGGTGCAACAATTCTTCGCTTCGATGGGATCATGTATTGATCTCATCTTACGTGAAAACAGCACCTTTCAGTTTGCCCAGACGCTTCTTAAAAATCTGACTGTGAATGTCGAATTAACCGGAGGCCCCTCACTTGCCAAGGCGTGTCTGCGGGTGGTGGAGCAACTGGGAGACGGCCTGCAGGAGCTGGAGTCTTTGGAAGATGCTGGCTCTTTTGGTGAGGCCCAGGCCACCTTGACCAGGCTCCTAGCTGCTCAAGAGCGAGAGCGACAGGAGGCGGAGGCACAAATCGCTGCAGAGATTCGCAGCCTCGAATATTCCCAGGCTGAATGTCAGAAACTAGCTGACGATTCAAGGGAATCCGAGCTTACCGTGCAGAGCACAGAGCAAGTCATCATCAGGGCTCGGGACACCATTGCCAGGGCAGAAGCTGTGCTTGCGCTCAATGAGGAGAAGCTTGTTACCCTCAAGAAGGAGCTAGAGGAGCAACGGGCTGCTAAGGCGCGAGCTGAAGAGAGTCTGTCTCTACATTCTTCCAGGGTGGAGTCTCTGCGAACGCAGCTGGCCGCAAGAAATTTCTTATCCGAAGCGGAGCTGCGGAACCAGGCCATTATGGAAGCTGAAAGGGCACGCCAACACGAGATTCACCGCCTTAGGGAACAAATCCGTTCCTTGGCGAACCAGGACATTTAGCCTTCTTTTCTTTTTCTTTTTGTAAAGAAAAGGACACTCAATTTATCAAGAGTGTTTTGTATCCACTTTTATCATTCTTTTGATATAAAAGTTTCGAAGTTTTTGGCTCCACCTTCTTGGCTTAGCTGCGGATGAACCCAACTTCTTGATCACTGGCTGTGAATACTAAACTTAGATAGGACTAAGTTCTTTTAATGAGACGCGGCGTCAGTCCACCTGAACTTAGATTTCACTAAGTCCTTTTGATGAGACGCAGCGTCAATCACAGAGTGAGACGCGGTCATCATTCACTAGGAACTTAGATTTCACTAAGTCCTTTTGATGAGACGCGGCGTCAATCACAGATTGATACGCGGTCTTCTTGATGAGACGCAGCGTCAATCAAAAGATGAGACGCGGTATTGATCCATAAAGTGAGACGCGGCCGTCAGTCCATGGAGTGAGACGCAGCGTCAATCTCAAGGTGAGACGCGGCTCTGAATAACGCAAATATGTTTTGCGCAGATCGGGCAGGCGCAAGAGACGCAGCCTTGTCTGCTGAAGGGACGCGGCTTTCCCATCTGCGTTTAATGCAACCTGACTTAAAAGATTTTAGGAGATCTTTGAACGTCAAGTCTTCGCTGTCGATTGGGATTCTGGGTTGTTCGTTGCTTCCCAAGGCAGTTATCCACGCGTCGGCCTCTCAATGGATTTAGGCGTTAATGCTCTTGCATGCAGAACCGACGCTGGCGGTTGAAAAACCGTCGCACTTCGACGGTTTCCAAAGCAGCGTTCCACGCGTCCGTTTTTGATTGGGCTTTGACAGTCGTGCGCGACGGTTCCGATTGACGCACCATTAATGGCAGTTGTTGAGAATTGCCTATAAATAGGGTGTGCCCCCTTTTCAATAATCCAAACTTGGATTGTTTTCTTTTGTTTGCTCTGAGAGACCACGCCTTGAGTTATCTTTCAGAGAACCGTCTTCATGGGTGAAGGTGACCCCGTGGATGAAGATGACCCAGAGCTCTCATGCTTCTGTTTGGTCTCTTCAGAAGGAATCCTCTCTCGGATCATCTTGCGCGCCCGCGTTTGGATGCAGAGTGGCCAACTTTGGACAGGGGCCTCTGCTGGTATGTCACCCCGATGATGTCCATAGCCTGTACTTTGGCATAGCCATCTGAATGAAATCCTGGTGCATTCCTATTCTGGAATTTGTGCCGGTGACTTGAACTTCTCTGAACGCGGGCTCTTTGACGCTGGCTTTGCTCATGGCCATTGCCTTGGCGCGTTTCAGACCTGAATCTTGCAACTCCTGTTCACCCAACAGAGAGATGGCAATTTTTCGGCGTTCTGAAGTTTTTCGCGTCTTGTGCATTAAGCGCGGGTGCAAACTGAGGCCGCGTTTGAATCCTGTACGTGGCACAGTTTTGACTCGCGTCTGTTTCTGCCGACGCGGTGGTTTGACCGTGCGGGTTGTTCCCGCGTCTGAAGTCTTCAATGACTGCCGCGTCTGTCACTTAGTTTTCTTTGTCGAAGTGTACTAAGTTCCAGATTTTCTAACTCTCTTGTTTATTCTTTGCAGGTAGGCTTGCTCGTCCTTTTTCAGGTTTGCTGGGCCCCGGAAAGAATATATCGGCAGGCGAACTTGCTCAATGTTCGTTTGTAAGAGAGTAAATTATGGTCCTCGTCGTTTGTGAGAGAGTAAATTATATCTCCGACGAGGACCCAAATCTCGCCAAGGTCTCTTCAGATCTTCTGCACCAACCATGTCTGATGGCAAGAGATGGTCAGGTCAAGTATGACGGCGAGGAGGTTCCGGCGGTTGCGGTGGCGGAAAGATCCTCTTCCTCTCCCTACTCCAGAAGTGACATCGAGGACACTCCGTTGGATGGCCTGCTGGGGAAAGGGATGGTGATGAATGAAGGGTTGCAGGACTTTCTGCTGCCGCTGGACCTCAAGAACACCATTGCTCCTAGCTTAGTCAGCTAGGGCGCTTTCGACTTTTGCGTCATCGCCATGGCGCAATCGGCTCCAATTGTGCACCTGGGATCAGATGCGATTTCAAGGAGTGAGTACGGCCTCTGAGAGAGAGAGGGACTTCTTTGTACTCCTTAATTGTAACACTCATCTTATTGTATAAGAGAGCGTTTTGTATCACTTTCATATGCTTGGATATATAAATAAAAGTGACACTTTTCTTTTTGCCTCCTTCATTGTCTTAACTTTTTGTCTTCAGTTAGACACGTAGAAGCAAGGAATCTTTTGACCTTATCAAAATTATAGTGGTAATCTTAATAAATCAAGATTTGTAAGGAAAGATCCTATTTCAGGAGTTTTCATGATACTGTCAGAGGTGTGATATTAACTTGACAGGGATGGGATGATTTTTTGGTAGACCTGCCACTTTGTAAAAGAAAGTGACAAGTGGAGTTCGTACCCCCAGGGAAGATGAACTTTTATCAAGGATTTGGGATTAACTTGATTTAAGATCAGCTGGGGAGTTTGACGGAAACATTGTTAACGGTGTAATGTTAACCAACAATGTTTCTAAATGAACTTGATACTCTGTCGGGGAGAGTATCAAATGAGACTAGACTCGCGGGGAATCTAGGAAGGTCTTTACCGTTAGAGGTGTGATATTAACTTAACGGTTTAGAAGTAGTCTTGTCAGAAGTGTAATGTTAACTTGACAAGGACATGAGTTAGAGGTGTGATATTAACTTAACTCATCAGCATCTCAGTTTTATTTGGGAAAACTGAGGAAGTCACTGTCATAGGTGTGATGTTTAACTTAACAGTGAGGATAATGCTAGAGGTGTAATGTTGAACTTGGCATTAGTCGTCTCGACTTTGACAAAGAAGTCGAGGAAAGGTCATGGCCATAGGTGTATTGTTGAAATTAGCGATGACTCGGATGCTAGAAGTGTAGTGTTAACTTGGCATTGTCCATTTCAGCTTCGATACGGAAGTCTGAAGAAAGGTGACTATCAGAGGTGTGATATTAACTTGACAGGCACTCGATGTACTGCTTAGAGGTGTAATGTTAACTTAAACAGTAGTTTGTCAGAGGTGTAATGTTAACTTGACAAGAATTGGCTCGTGATAAGAGCAATTTGAGGACCTGTCATTCTATTGATGAGAATTGACAAGTGGAATTTGAAATGCCAGAGGTATAGTGTTAACTTGGCAAATTTGAGAGTTTGTTACTCTATGCAGAGTTAACAAGCAAAGTTTATACTCGACAAAGAGTATTCATTACCAGAGGTATAGTGTTAACGTAGTAATGATTGCATTTTGTGGTCCTACCATTCTATGGATGAGAATTGGTAAGGGATTTTGGAGGAAAGAGTGGACTCAAGTCCACTTAGGATTTTTAGCAAACCCTCAGCTATCAACGGATTTGAGATGCCTTTACCAACTACCGTTTGAGTTGGGCTAGCCATGCTATTCCCCTCAGCATGATGAGTTGTCGAAGACTTATGTTGGGCTTAGAAGCCAACATTTTCCTCTATCCTTAGCCGTCGGAGGCGTCGGATGTTTCTGATCAGAGGTGTATTTTTAACTTGATCAGTGGAAGAATACTGTCTAGGGATAGTATTTCTTCAAGAATTTGCCATTGATTGGCATCATGAGTGTATCGCCATTCGAAGTGATGAGGCGATATGATCCATTTGAGTAGACTGACTCTACCACAAACGGTCCTTCCCATTTGGGTTGGAATTTTCCTTTTGTCTTGTGCGTCATCACCATGGGTCTTCTGACGGCTAAGACAAGATCGCCTTTCTTGAAGGTTCGTACTTTAACTTTCTTGTTGAAGGCTCTGGTGATTCGAGCTTGGTAGAGCTCGATTTGCTGTTGGGCTTGCAGACGCTTGTCGTCTAAAGCCTCCAGTTCCTGGAGTCGCTGTCGATACTTCTCCTCTGTCGTCATCTCCGCTGTCAAGGCGACGCGTAGAGATGGAATTTGGATTTCCAGGGGAAGCACGGCTTCACATCCGTATATCAAGGAAAACGGCGTGGCCTTAGTCGGGGTTCGCACAGTTGTGCGGTAAGCCCATAAGCATTCACCCAACTTGTCGTCCCAGTCTCGTTGACTTTTCGAGACGAACTTTTTGAGAAGCTTGCCAATAGTCTTGTTGAAAGCTTCTGCGAGGCCATTGGCGGCAGGATAGTATGCCGTTGAGGACACACTCTGGATTCTGAACTTAGCGCAGAATCTCTGGAAAGCCTGGCTGATGAACTGGGGTCCATTGTCATGGACAATTCACCGAGGTACGCCGAAACGGTAAATAACGTGATGTTTCACGAACTTGATCACGTTCGACGACTTGACCTCCTTCAAAGGGATGGCTTCGGCCAATTTGGAGAAGTAATCGGTTATTGCTAGAATGAACCGATGTCCTTTTGATGATGGAGGGCTGATAGGACCAACCACATCCATCCCCCACATTTCAAATGGCCATGTAGAGGTCGTAGAGTGGAGGTACCCTGGTGCTTGATGGATAAAATCTCCATGTATTTGGCAAGCATGACATCTTTTGGCATAGGCGACGGCATCGGCAACCATCTTGGGCCAATAGTAACCCAACCTTTGGAGTCGATGTGCCAGTTTTGGGCCAGGTTGATGGGCTCCGCACGTACCGTCGTGAGCCTCTTTCAATACCTCCTGGGCCTCTTTGGTGAGAGACACCGAAGTAAGATTCCGTCATACGATCGACGATACAATGTTCGCGTGATCGCATTATAGTAGAATTTAGGGGCTTTCCTTCGAATGGCAGCCGCTTCCTTGGTGTCCTCAGGCAGGATGCCGTACAAGACATAGTCGATGTAGGGGAATCGCCAGTCTTTAAGCTCTGGACCGGCCGACAATTCCAGCACTTCTTTACCTCGACAATCTCCCTTTGACTCATGATAGTCCTTGAGAGTATTTTTCGGGCAATACAGGTCGTGGCTGTAGACGAATATCTTCTCCATTGCTCCAGTTGGAAGAGCTAAGGAGGCTGCCAGGGATGCGAGTGCATCGGCGTGCGCATTTTGCCTGCGCGGTACATGGTCGATGTAGAAGTTAGCAAACCCCTCGGCCATGCGGATAGTTGCGTTGTAATAGGGTACTAAGTCCTCATGTCTGACTTCGTACTCCCCGCGAATTTGACTGACGATGAGTTTAGAGTCACCGTATGCTTCGAGATTTTTAACGCCAATCTCATCGGCGAGCTGCATCCCAATCAATAGAGCATTGTATTCCGCCACATTGTTGGAACAAGGCTCCGTTAGTGAGACAGCTCGGGGTATCACATAATTTTGTGGGGAGACAAGTACTACTCCTACCCCCGCCACTACGTGTCCCTTGGGGCTTGTCCTTGATGCACCGTCGAAGAAAAGTTGCCACACTTGACTTTCGAACGATGTCTGAGTCAGGTAGGCTTTGGCCACTTCGTCTGGGAGATCCTCGTAGACTTTGGCTGCCCTCGGATCTGGGTGTTCAGCTAGGAAGTCTGCCACCGCTTGTCCCTTAATGGCTTTCTGCGGCAGAAAGTGCATATCATACTGGGATAGCAACATGGCCCATTTTGCTAGCCGGCCATTTAGTGAAGAAGGCTTTGTCATAAGTAACCTCAAAGGATTGACTTTTGATATGACATTTATAGTCTGGCCTACCAGATAGTGTCGCATTTTCTGAATGGCGAACACTAGTGCCAAACATTCCTTCTCGATCGGGTTGTACCGATGTTCGGCTCCGATCATTATTCTACTCAGATAGTAGATTGCCTGTTCTCGTCCTTCTTCATCATTCTGAGCTAGTAGAGCTCCCAAAGAATGGTCCATTGCCCGGACGTACACCAGGAAAGGCTTTCCGGACACCGGGGCTGCCAGGACTGGTGGTTGGGTGAGGTATTGTTTGATTTCCTCAAACGCTTGTTGGCAAGCATCGTCCCAAATGAACGAGACACCCTTCTTCATCAACTTAGCGAAGGGCTGGCATCTTCCAGAGAGGTTCGAGATAAACCGGCGGATGTACGCCAATCGTCCCTGCAATCCTCTGAGTTCTCTGAGATTTCTAGGGGGTTGCATCTCTTGGATAGCGCGAACCTTTTCTGGGTCCAAATGAATTCCGGTGGACGTTACAACAAATCCTAAGAACTTGCCACTAGCCACCCCCAGGAAAGACTTTGTAGGATTCATCTTCAACTGATGAGCCCGCATGATGTCGAAGACCACCTTCAGATTGGCTATGTGATCTTCTTTAGTGCGGCTTTTTACTGCAATGTCGTCAACATAGCATTCCACCGTTTTCCGCATTTGCTGATGGAAAATAGCATTCATGGCCCTTTGGTATGTTGCCCCTGCATTTTTCAGTCCGAAGGGCATGACGGTGTAGCAATATACTCCTAGAGGTGTCCTGAAGGAGGTATGCTTTTCATCATCAGGATACATCTTGATTTGATTGTATCCTGAGAATCCGTCCATGAAGGACATTCGTTCGAATCCACAAGTATTGTCAATCATGACATCTGTGATTGGCAATGGGAATTCGTCTTTGGGGCAGGCCTCGTTCAGATCGCGGAAGTCGATGCAGATCCGGATCTTCCCGTTCTTCTTGGCGACGGGGACGATGTTGGCTACCCAGTCGGGATGTTGTTCTTCCCGGATGAAGCCAGAATCGATGAGCTTTCTAACTTCTGATTGAATTGCTTCCATTATTTCGGGACGGAACCGTCGCTGCTGTTGTTTGACAGGTTTTACGTCCGAATTGATGTTGAGGCGGTGCATGGCCACTTGTGGATCAAGCCCTGGCATGTCCTCATAGTTCCAGGCGAAGACATCTATATACTCTTGTACAAGAGATATTAGATCCTTCTTCTCTGAAGGCGACAGGCCGTCACTTATGAAGATGGGCTTAGGTTAGCCTCATCTCCTAGGTTGATCTGAACAACCTTGTCTTCTGTGGGTGGCTCGCGCTGTTCAAAGCGGATGTCCCAAAGAGCGTTTAAATGTTTGATCCAAGGATCTGTATCAGCTTGGATCATTTCTTCATTTTCATCTTCCAGGTGGCTTGTCGAAACCATGTTTACTGACAGTTCCTTGAAGATGTTGCCGACACTGACATCTGACTCCCAAGATGATGTGTCTGAAGAGTGATCGTTGCTCGATGATTCTTGAGAACCAGAGGCCGATGGGATTGGAGTTGATACATAGCCCAACCCCCTGCGCGTCCGATGATAATAATCAGGGGCTTTCCCTTTCGGCACAAACGACGAAGCAGGGTTCTCCTTCCTTTGTCGAAGTTCAACCCGGGTTTTTGGTTAGATCATACCCCATTCGCTTCATTATTGTGAGTGCTTTTGATTCATAATGGTCGAGCTGAGGGGATTCCTCCTCGCTTTCCGATTCTTCGCGGGGAGTTGGTTCAGTCGTCATTCGCCCAAAAAGAATTGGTTTTTGGCCTTTTCGTCTTGTCGGAACTATGAATATGGATTCCTGCGCATCGCCATTATCCTGGTATGTCCCGAAAGATGATTTTACTGGTACATGCAATGATGTCAAAGCATCCATTGCCGACCAGATGTCATCGTCTACGTCGGTAGTAGTATCCGACGGTATTGAATCGGATGCACACGCAGAAAAATACTCAAAGTCTAGATTCTCATTAATATACCAACCGCCTGCATCGTCGGTGGTATTATCAACGTCGAGCTTATTAGTGCTCTTTACAAGTGGTTCCAACTTCCACAAGCACTCTTCTTGCTCGGTCTCAGTGTCAGCCTCATTACCAGAGTCTGGCACCTCCAGTTGCGGGGTTTCATCCACCGGATCCTGATATAGGAGGGAGTCCGTGAAATAATTTTCGACCCCCTTAAACGGATACCTTTCGGCAACCAACGTTTGCACCTTCCCACTCGCGTCAATGTATTTCATGACTTGGTGAAGAGTGGAGGGAACGATGGAGTTGCGGTGGATCCATGGTCGTCCCAGCAGCAGATTGTAGGAAGTGTCAGCATCGATGACGTAGCACGTCACCTCCGACTTGAGGCTCCCAATCTGGCACTTGAGCTTGATCTTCCCCATCGGACGGGTACCGTTGGCATTGAACCCGTAAATGGTCGTCTGTGTAGGGCTCAGACGGTGGGTAGGGATGCCGAGGTGTTGCATGACTCGGCGGGGCATAATGCTCAATGCGGACCCTGGATCTACCTGAATGCGGTTCACCTCAGATGATCCGATGTAACCTGTGAAGTACAGGGGTCGATCATGCTTCCCTTTCACCTGCATATCATCTGCCGTGAAGGTGATGCAGGGGGCATTCTGGGAAGTGTGGAGGCAATCCTCTACATCTTCCTCCTTCGGCACCTGGGTCATGAAGACCTCAGCATTTGCCAGAGCTTCTTGCAGAGCTTCCCTGGTCGACTTTGATAGTCTAAGAAGTTCATACAAGGTAATGCGTGCCGGAATGTTGGCCAGCTGAGCCAGGACATCAAAGCGGTAAGGTGCCGAAGACCCTTCCGCGATGCCTCTTTGAAGGGCTCGAGAGAATCGAGTCTCCTTCTGCTTCTCCACAGGTGGCTTCGTGGAGGGCCTAGTTGGCTCTGCAGCCGGTTGTGGAGGGTTTACCGCCACTTCGCTGTACTGCTTCAAGTAGGGTTGTCCTGAACGAGTCCCCGTCATTGTTTGGTTGGGCTCTGCGGCCAAGACTATTGTTTCCTCTTCTGAATCAGTCAGTGAGGGAACATCATCCTCTGCTTCTCGGGAGGAAGCACATACCACATGGCAGGACGAAGCTTTTGCCTTGCCTTTGGACTTCCTGTTGGTTACAGTAGTCCACTGCTGGTTGTCCACTAGGTCGGGGTGGACCCACATAATTTCCCCTTGAGGCGTAGGGATGGGTACCAAGCCCTTCTCCTGCTGCTGGTGAGGGTCTGTGTTGACCACTCTTAATTCTCCCCTTGGAATAGGAGTTACCCCCGCAGGCGTTGGAGGTTGTCTCCCGAACTGGAGAACCGACGTCACATTAGCCGTGACCTTCTTTTGCTCTGGTCGGAGCTTTAGCACCTCCGCGTCAATCAAAGCCTGAAGGATGTCTTTGAAGACGTAGCAGCTTTTGGTAGGATGTCCCAACATCCTGTGGTACATGCAGTAGTTGGGATTGTCGGTCTTGCGGACTTCCTCCGGGCGCCTAATTTCAGGGAGCTTCAGTCGATTGCTCTTGTTGAGTAGCTTGAAGAGCGAATCGACGTGTTCCTCCTTGAAGGAATACTGCTTGTTGGCGCGGGGTTGGCTTGAAGAGCCACTCGCCTTGGGAGATTTGGTCTCTGTTGCCAAATTATCCTTCCGCTTTGTCTGGAGGGAGGTGTCTGGCGCTGGTGCACGCCTTGTCGACCTTTCCGGCCGCGGCTTGCCTTCCTCCGCTCGGACGCGGGCGACAATCTCCTCAGCCTGTTCACCTTGCTGGACTAATTGTTTCCAGGTGCGGCTTTCAGCAACTCCTATTTGAGCAAGGAGTGAGGTTTGGAGATTGTGGCGGCATGTTTCCACCAGGGTGGCCTGGGTCATACCGCTTGGACACCGGAGTGCCACGTTCCAAAATCTTTCCACGAAAGATTTGACAGACTCTCCCTTTCGCTGTCTCGTAGCCAACAGGGTGGGCATTGTGACCTCGGAGTCATCTTCGAAGAAGCGTGTTAAGAACAGCTTCTCCAAGTCGCCCCAGTTCTTGATAGAACCTTCCGGGAGTTTCATGAACCACTCAAAGGCCAACCCTTTCAGGGTGCCGATGAATAGTCGCGCCAGGATGGCGTCATTATCTACTACATTCCCGGTTTGGGATTTGAAGTAGTAGATGTGCTGATTAGGGGACCCCTTCCCATCGAAGGCTTGGAGGGTTGGAGCCTTGAACTTAGGAGGGTACGGGACTAAATCCCACTCAGCTGGATAGGGCCGGACCACTCCAACTTCTTGGAGGTCTTTGCGACTGGCAAGGGCATTGAGGCGTTGCTCCAGTTGACTCATTCTTTTAGTATGAGACTTTTCTGGGTCGTGCGACGAAGATTTGGACGAATTTGAAGTAGATCGTCGCGCCTCCTCAGAAGGTTCGGAAGATGAGCTTTCTCCCTTTCTCCCTTTGCCCTTTGACCTCCTAGGAGGAGATTTCCTCCTGTCTTCCAGCAGTTGTGCAATTGCCTGCTTGAGGGAGTCAATCGACGCCTGCTGAGAAATAATCATGTCCATTTGTGCTTTCTGGACCTGCTCTATACGTCTTGCCGTCTCCTCAGGAGTGCCTGTCATGTAGGCAGAGGTCTCCTTCTCGACGAAAGAGTTCGAAGCCCCTGATTCCACTAGGGCGGAGTGGGAATCATTCGCTCTAATGCCGTGGGCTAAGGCATTATAGTCAATTGGGGGAATGGCCCCCGTCCGGGTGCGAGTGTGTCGATACACCCCTTCCGGTTCAGAGTCAGACTCGGACTCGTCTGAGCTGACTGCAAGTTGTTTCCCCTTGCTCCTGCTTGTCATGTTCGCAGTAAGCTCCGGGTATTCAATGTCAGAGAAGACTCTCCTTCTATGGGAGCGCCTTCTTTTGGCTGACGGGGGAATCGAGGTCAGTTGTCCAGCTAAGGAGTGCTGGTGCACACTCGACCCGCAACGGCACTCCGCAAGCATGGAGATAAGCCGTTGGCAGCAGCAAGATGAAGTGACCTGGTGGGTACTTCTTTTCTTTGTCAGATAATCCCTCAAATCCATGGAAGAGGGATCAAAGAGACTAGCCTCACAACGTCGAAGACGGGAGGCATCCATGTGCTGTGCAGAATGGACGCAGACTTCAGGGACGCGGTTTCCGCGTCGTGACTGTGGAACGCGCGTCTGGCATCTCTGTTGAATGAGACGCGAGCATCGCGTTGCTGCCTGGTGCGTCCGGGCTGAGCCGCGTGAGAGAGAGTGGGCTGCAGGGCGCCTCGTCTCTGGGTGCGTGCTTCCTGCGTTTGACGAGACGCAGAAGCTTCATTCTGGCGTTTGGTAAGTTGGTCTTCAGAGGACTCAACTTGAGGAGTTGCGCGCTTGGGCCGCCAAACGCGGATTTCACGTACTGGACGTGACGCGGGCAAGGTGCGAGACTGTACGTCGCGTTCAGCTTCAGTTGAAAAACCAACGGTTCCGACTTGCAGCTGACGCGCACGTCTCCTCTGTCGACGCTCAGTGTTTCGATTGCGTCGAGGAGGTGGAGAGAAACCAACAACATCCTGATGCTGGGCACCAGGAAGTTTGACCACGCGGGTCTCCTGAGAGACGCTGACGCGGGTCTTCTGTGCGACGGAGTTGGTCGCAACAGCAACTGTGCTTGGGATCACGCGGGCCTGCTGAGAGGCGTGGACGCGTGAACTTTGCTGGGCACAATGGGCAGCAGAGGAGCTCGAGAAAAGCCACCGATCGGGCTTCGAGGCCATTCCCTGTCGAGACCCGGCGGCAGACGCGGGTCTTTGGGCTCTTGGAGCCAGAAGAGAGGAACTCTTCGTACTTCGCCTGGTCGAACTCGACAATGAGCGATTCGACCATCTTTCCCTCGTGGTGGACGTCATCTTGCGCCACAACATGTTCGTCGGTAACAAACAGTTTCCCCAGCGGAGTCGCCATCTCTTGTTTGACACGGAAAAGGGGCTTGAAGTAAAATTTCTTTGAATCAGATGAAAAGGTTACAACAGGCTAAATCTTCCGGTTATAAGGGAGGGAGAATATTGAATCTTGAATTCCCCCTTTGTTTAGTGCTGGGTTCTTCGGGTGGCGGTGGAGAGTGAATCTTGTTCTCCGTTGACCAGATGACCGTTCTGGACCGTCGAGGGATCTTCTCCTTGGCAGGTAGAGGGAGTAACTCAGCCCCGTCCACCAAAACTCTAAAAGAGAAGGTAGGCGAAGAGCAACTTGTACGCAGCAAGCTGGCTTGAAGAGTCGAGCTCTCTCTCTCTCTGTCGATGATCTCTCCTTTTTTTCCTTCTCCAATCTCCTTTTTGCCCGATAATTGTCGTCCTCCTCTTCAATAGTGACGGGACTATTTATAGGGTTTTTAGGGGGTGATCGTGCCCCCTAAAAGTGCTCCACGATGAGGGCCAACTTCCCCGCTACATGGGCAGTGGATGGCGCCATAATCGGGGTGGTTACAACCAAGGTGGGGGCACCTTGTTGCTGAGACGCGGGCGTTGAGCCAACGCGCCTTGATGCGGAGACGCGGGCGTTGAGCCAACGCGCCTTGATGCTGAGACGCGGGCGTTGAGCCAACGCGCCTTGATGCGGAGACGCGGGCGTTGAGCCAACGCGCCTTGATGCGGAGACGCGGGCGTTGTGCCAACGCGCCTTGATTTTGAATCTCTGCGTTTTGGTGGCTTGTCTTTGTGATTTTTAGACAGCCTACACATACGAAAGTGATACAAAACGCTCTCTTACACAATAAGATTGAGTGTTACAATTAAGGAGTACAAAGAAGTCCCTCTCTCTCTCAGAGGCCGTACTCACTCCTTGAAGCCGCATCTGATTCCAAGTGCACGATGTTTGGAAAAGCGCCAAACTGTGGTGACAATAGAAGCTGGCCGCACCACGATGCATGATGTAAACATCGAAAGAGCCCTAGCTGACTAAGCTAAGAGCAATGGTGTTCTTGAGGTCCGGTTGCAGCAGAAAGCCCTGCAACCCTTCATTCATGAGCATCTCTTTCGTCAGAAGGCCATCCAACAAACATGGAGTGTCCTCGATGTCACTTCTGGGGTGAGAGAGGAAGGGGATGCTATCTGCCACTATATCCACCGTAACCCCTCGCTGCCATACCCACTGTGACCGTGACCAGCCCGCAAGCATGACGGGTGCGTCACGTTCAAAGAGATCTTGACGAGGGTTAAGTCCCCGTCAGGGATCGTGATTTCTTCCCTTGTGGACGACGGAGACTATGATTTCTTCCCTTATGGACGAACATCGAACGAGTTCGCCGATCGGAATATTCTTCCAGGGGCCCAGCGAACCTGAAAAAGGACAATCAAGCCTACCTACAAGGAATAAACAAGGGGTTTAGAAAATCTGGAACTTAGTATACTTCAACAAAGAAAACTAAGTGACAGACGCGGCTATTGTCGAAAACTTCAGACGCGGGAATGAGCCCGCGTAGTGAGTTAAAATACCGCGTCAACAGAAGCAGACGCGAATCAAAACTGTGCCACACACAGGATTCAAACACGGTCTCATTTTGCGCCCGCGCCTAAAACACAAGGCGCGAAAGAACTCAGACGCCGAAAATTGCCATCTCCCTGTCGAGGGAACAGGGGTTGCAAAATTTGGGTCTGAAACCTTCGGCCCGAGTTGGAATTCATCCAAGTCAGTGGCCTTAAAACGCGAGCTTTATGAGCAAAGTCAGCGCCAAGTGCCAAAGATTTCTGTACTCGCGTCCAGGGAAGTTTAAGTCGGTGGCGCAAATTCCAGAAGGAATGCACCAACTATGACTTCATGACAACCTCTTCAAGAGATGCCAAAGTGCAAACCTAGGTGGACTAGAAACATCACGGCAAGTCGGGACGGCATACCAGCAGAGGCCTCTGTCAAGAGTTTAACTCTCTGCATCAGAGTATGGACATGGAAGGTGATCAGAGAGACACTTTGTCCTGAAGAGACCAAACAGAAGCATAAAAGCTCTGGGTCATCTTCTTCCCCAGAGTCGTCTTCATCCATGAAGACAGTACCCCTGTTAGAAACTCTGAAGAAGGCGGAAGTTCTCAGAGCAATCGTTCTCTTAAAAGAGAAAATAGTCTAAGATTGGGACTGCTAAAGAAGGCGAGCCCCTATTTATAGGCCGCTCCTGGTAACCGTCATTAATGGTTCATCAATTGGAACCGTCGGCCTTAATGACCGCACGATTGTCAAAGTCCAATGGGAAGCTGACGTGTGGAGGGTCGCTTCGGGAAACGTTGAAGACGCTGGTCTACAACCGCCAGCGCCAGTTTTACATTAAAGGGTATTAACGCCCAAGTCCAATGAAGAACCGACGCGTGGACAACTGCTTCGTGAAACAACGGATGACCCGGTTTCCCAATCGTCAGTGAAGACTTGACGTTCAATCGTCAGTGAAGACTTGACGTTCAAAGATCTCATAAAATCTTTATGTCAGGCCGCATGTAACGTCTGGAAGTTACATCGATACGCAGATGGGAAAACCGCGTCCTGGAACCCGCGTCTCCTTTTTCAGAATGAATGACGTCCACCTGCGTTCCAAAGGAAAGTCCGCATGACTCAGAATCGCGTCCCTTCAGCAAACAGGACCCATTTTAAGGGAAAGCACTTGACTCAGCAAAGGACTTAGTCCATTCTGAGATTAAGGGGAAAATACACAAGGCTGCGTCCCTCGCGTCCACTCGAGTCGCGTCTTCATTGGCAGGACAGACTCGCGTTACTCAAAGCCGCGTTTCTCTCTGCGAGTTGACGCCGCCGCGTCTCCCTATGGATTGACGCTGCATCTCATCAAAAGGACTTAGTTCTATCTGAGTTCTTATGAACTAATGACCGCGTCTCTCCATGAATTGACGCCGCGTCTCATCAAAAGGACTTAGTTCTACCTAAATCCCTATGAACCAATGCCGCGTCTCATCAAAAGGGCTTAGTTCTGCCTAAGGTCCTATGGGTCAAACGCCGCGTTTCATTTAAAGAACTTGGTCTCACCTAGGTTCAGCATTCACAGTCAGTTAATCAAAGATTGTGATCAAGAGGTCGAATTCATCCACAGTAAGGCAACAAAGGAGGTGGAACCAAAAACTTCAAAGACTTTTATTATATCAAAAATGATAAAAGCTAATACAAAACACTCTTAGTGAACAGAGTGTCCTTTTCTTAAAAAAAAAAAGAGAGAGAAGGCTACAAGTCCTGGTCCGCCAAAGTACGGATTTGCTCTCTAAGGCGATGTATCTTATGTTGACGCGCCTTCTCAACCTCCATGAGAGCTCGGGCCCGCAGATCCGCTTCCGACAAAAATCCCTGCACTTGCATTCGGAGGGATTCCAGCTCGGACGAACGAACAGAGAGGTCCGCTTCAGCTTGCGCCTTGGCAACCTCTAACTCCGCTAGCCTCTTTTCAGAGGTAGCAAGCCTCTATTCGTTGAAGACAATCATGGCCTCAGCCCTGGCTATAACAGCCCGAGAGTCAAGGATAGCCTGCTTTGCGGCCTGTATGATCGTCTCTGACTCCTCGGACTCAATCGCCAACCTTTGGTGATCAGCCTGGACACGTTCAAGAAGACGAGTGCTATCGGTGATCTTCTCCTCCACCTCTCTTCGCTCTTGCTCTTGAGCAACAAGGAGCCTATTCAGCATTTCTTGGGCTTCGTGGGATGAACCGGCATCATCCTCCAGGGATCGAAGCTCTCTCAGGTGCTGTCCCAGCTGATCCACCAGCAGCTGACTCGCCTGGGCTAGCGAAGGGCCTCCGGCCAACTTGATATTCTCGACCTGGTTTCCGAGAAACATCTGGGCGAAGTCAAGGGAGCTACCCTAGTCAGGACGAAATCGATGCATGTTCGCATCAAGGTAAGGAACTGCTGCACCGCCTGGCGTGTCAAAAGCTCCATGATATCATCATCCGAAGTGCTCCCCGATCCCCTTTCTATCACGGGGTGGGGGATGTAGATCGGCTCTGTTGGTGCAAGAGTCGAGCTGACCACGGGTACGGCAGGAGCAGGAGTAGCCACTGGCGCTTCTGGGGGTACCACCTCTGTAGGAACCTCCACAGCCGATGACAGGGTAGTGAGCTCGACCTCCTCAGAAACCTCAGCCAAGGCTTGGGCCGTGTGGCCTTCCGGAGGGACACTGACCGTCAGACTCTCTACCTGGGCCCCCTCTGTTCTCTCTGCAAGTTATCTCAACATTAGCCAGAATGGTAAAAAGAGAAACATCTGAGACATCAAAACTTCCTTACCAAGTTGGAGGTCCAGAGATGTCGAATTCTTGGGCGAATCCTGCAAAGTAGAAGTCTCCCTGGCTTCAGTGGTTGCCTCCTATTCCTGCAGAGTAGAAGTCTCAGCAGCTGGAGTCTCAACTCCTTCCGGCTGGGTCAACTCTTGCATCATCTCCTCGATATGCGGGGAGGTTGCAGCCTCGGTATCCTCAGCTAATCCTGCAGCATAAAAGGAGAATGTTAAAGCCTCCTCTTTAAAATGAAAAGGGAAATCAGGTCAAAAGGTGAAAAGAGTACCTTTAGCAGGAGCAACCGCTGGTGGTGACATCGTCGCCGGCTCACACCCATGTATTTCCTCCTCCGAGATGTGTGAGAATTTGCTCGAATCAGGAGGAGCGGGTTCGTCACCATAATCGACCTCATCCTCAAAATCGCTTTCCTCTGCGGATGAGGAAGACCACAGTTCAACGTGAGAGGCCTCGGTAGCCGGAGCCTTGCCTCTAAACACCCCAGTGGTAGGGCTGGGGTCAACCATCCGAGGACTGGAGATGAAGACAGAAGGAGACCCAGGCTGTTGTGCCTCATCCCTCCTCTGAGCTGAGGAAGACTCAGGCTGAGCTGAGATCCCCAGAATCTCAACATCGCATCCGCTCATTATATCGACCTCGAGCTGCTCGGTCTCGTCAGTGGCGGTGGGTCTGTCAGCAGGCTCCCCTTCCTCTGCAATCCTGAGGCTCCTGCGGTGAACCTGTGGGCATGGACTAAGGGAGTGTCATCCTTGTCCACCTCTTCCTCCCTCGGCTCCCCAACACCAGAAGGGATGTCCGCGGATCGAGAAACTACAGCCGTCAAGTCTCTCCGGACCTTCTTTGGGGCAGGCTCAGCAGTGGAAGTAGAGCCTTGATGACGCTTGCTCACCGCCTGTCGAGCCCTGGTTGGTCGCGGCTCCGCCCTTGTTGGTCGCGGCTCCGCCCTTGTTGCTCGCGGCTCCTCCCTTGACCTTCTCCCGACCTCCCTCAGAGCCTCAGGTACTGCTCGACGCCTTGCGAGCGTTTACCGGACTCAGACCTTGCTTCAAGATTTGCATTGATACTCTCAATGCATGAATACTCCGGAACAAAGTATGGTGTCTGGTTGACTTGGAAGTACCAGGAGCAGAAGCTGAAGCTCATACGGCACTTTGATCCCTCGATAGGTAGACAGAAAGTTGCTTCCGTTCCTCCGGCCACACTGTAGTACCAAGCCCGAGCACCTTCGAACAAGTTCCCTTCGAAGGCGGGTCGAGCATTGGGATTGCCGACGTAGAGTTGATCGTAGCCGAACTGTCGGGCGAAACGATTCGGCATGTACGGCTCGATTGTGCATGAAGTACCTTGCCGGAAAAGCACATATCCGGGCCGAATGTTGATCAATCACCAGAAGACCCCCGTGGACAACCTCGTGAAGTCATCTGGGCCCGCGAAATCAGTAAATAGATCCCCGAAAGATGCACCAGGGATCTCGGGGAAGCAGCGATTGAGCTGGTAGTTCGAAGCATCTGAAATGCACTTCCGGACGAAATACATATAAGTATTACGCCAGTCCGAACCCTCCAACCGCTGTACAAAAGGGGCGAAACCCTCACTCCAAGGCACCGGCGTCATCAGGGAAGGGCAGTGCATCACGTACCAAGCCATGAGGTACGTGTAAGGCAGCTCGATCCGAGGGTTGGGGCGCTTCACCGTCGGCTTCCCCTCTGAGTCAAGGATCGGCTTGCCATGGGAGTCAACAGCCTTCCCTGCCTCGCAGAAAGCCTGGGTTAACGCCCGCAACCCGCTCTGAATGCCAGCCGCCACGGCCGGAAGAAGGGCTATGGGACTGCCATGGGCCAGGAGCACCGCCGGGTATACCACGTCGACAACAATGACTTCATGTGGCAGCGTGGGCACCACACAATGCTTCAGCCACAGCATGAAGAAGCCCGCCAACAATGCTCGATCGGAGATAGGGGTCCGGGCTTGATGGTGAAAGCTTTCGAAGACCATGTCAGGTTCGAAACCGTCCTCGTTCGAAACCGTGGTGTAGAAGCCTTCAGGAGCCTGGGCGATCCTGTCGTCAATTTCCTTGTCGGAGCTGGGAGCCAGTCGGGTTATTGGATGGTCTTTCTTATTGACATTGTTGAACAAGTAACTGGCCCAAGACAGCTGCTTGATTCCTTCCGACCTCCAAGTGGTTATCTGGCCGCAAATATGGAAGTGACATAGCACCTCCCAATAAGTCTCGTACATTTGAGGATACCCTTTCTTCATAAGGTTGAGCTCCTCAGTGGTTGGGATATATTCCTCATAGGGAGAATCCCCTGTTGCCAGCCCCGAGACCTCATGCAACTCGTGCAGTACAAGGCCCATCTCTCTGACCGGGGTGAGGAATGTCCCCGTCAAAGAATTGTAACGCTCCAGGACCCCGAAGAAGTTCTGAGAACTCGGCGGGATGCCATACTGCACGGCCCTGACTGCTGGGTACAGTCCCACATGCTCTAGCAGATCTCCAAGATCGGCAAGGACGAAGCTCACCATCCTGTACCACCAATACTTCTCGGTGGAATGGACCCACCCGGACGCACGGAATTCAACAGGAAAATCACCCTCCGCTTTCATAAACGCGTTAAGGAAGGTAGTGCCGAGTTTTGGTATCTCTCCAACTGGGAGCTAGGACTTACGCGACCCGGGGAACAGGCCGAGAACCGCCCTATCATGACCATCATGACGGTATACCTTCTGGGAGCCCAAGTCACCGAGGGTAATCTCAGGGACATATCGGGAAACGTCCCATTTCATCTTCCGAGGGACGGACATGTGCTGGAGATAAGACAGCGGGAACATCCTCTCCATGTCTGGAAGAAAGAATCTTCTATCCCCTATCTGACGGAGCCATCTATAAATTTCATCATACATGGAATAGCCGCCATCACCGATAAGATCTCCAAAGAAGAAGGCAGGCTTCTCCAGCTTGACGCGATCATCCGTTGTGAATGCTGCATCGGTCATAAGCACCTAAAGGGTCGTCATATCAACATTGGAGAGCCTCTTCTGGCGCTCCTACGACCTGTCAGCAGTCACAGGCACTGTCCTTCGTAGCACAAAGGCCAGATCACGGTCAGCACCACCTACATGTCCAAAGTGGCGCTTCTTGGCGAGTGGGGCAGAAGGGTGTGGTACTGCAAAAGAAAAGGACACTTAATCAGTCACCTTATCAGAAGTGAAAAAAAATGCTAAGTGTCTATAGTCCAGACGCAGAAGAGATACTGGACGCAGGAATTATCAAATCCGCGTCCAGACCTGCGAATCTGCGTTCAGACGCAGAAGAAATACTGGACGCAGGAATTATCAAATCCGCATCCAGACCTGCAAATCCGCGTCCAGGCGTAAGACCTGCGGGATCAAATCCGCGTTTTGCAAACCAAGACTTGTGAAAAATCTCTAAGTACTTGGGCTCAGGTGCAAGATTCATCAAAAACCTGCACCTGATAAAAAATCTTCAAGTCCGCGTCCGAACCCTTCACAATTAGAAATATTCTAAGTGAAGAATCTGAAATGCAGGACTCGCTGGCACCGGGTCATCAAACTCGCGCCTTGGTTATCAACTCAAAGACCGCGTCTGAGACCGCGTTTGAGAATCAAACACGGTTTGTTTTCTGTGTTGACGGTTCTGTGTTAATGGTTCTCCTCCAAAAGATATCTTTTTGGGGTTCCATGAGCTTCCAGTAATGGTAAAGTTCAAGCTTAAACGGCGTTATACCTGGGAAAAGGACTTCCTGCGCGGAGGAACCGCCCCTCTGGGCCTCGGTGACGGTCGCTCTTGAAGAGGATGCGGTTGGCTTGGTCTTAGGTGCCATTGGTGATTAATAATCCAGTAATAGAGATGAACAGAGAAAGAAGAACTCTTTTTCTTAAAAACTCTAAAATGTTGGCCCAAAGGCCATTAGCCCTATATCTTGATGGATATTTTGATGATAACAAACCATATCTAGTTATGTATTTAACAATTTTTGTTTAAAAGCATTTCAGGTTAAAACAGGTTGATTTGACGGCTCCACAATCAAGACTCACAAGTTTGGAGTTCGCCAAAGATTTGCATTCCCAAGCCAAGCACAATAGAAAGCTTCGGGAATAAGACGATGAAGTAAAGACCAAGTCAAGATCAAGACTATGAAGAATACCAAGATTTGTATTTGTATTTTTCATTTTAGATATTTTGTCAAAACCTAGATGTTAGAAGTAGAGTTATGGGATTACCACCTACACACACATTTTAATTTGGTTCATGACTTCAAAAAGGATTTTTAATTTCTATTTTCAATTTAGAGTTAACATGTTTAGATTAAGTTTTTCGGAAAATAGTTTAAGTTTTTGGAAAAACATTTATTTGGAAAAACAAGTTTTATCAAAGAAGTTTTTTTAAAAAAGTTTCAAACTTATTAGAGTAGTGACATAGGCTCACACTCTAAGTTTTACAAGATACAAAACTTCAAATCCTAGACCAATTCCCAAAACCCCAATTTCTGGTTTCTGGAAGTTCTGATATTTCAGAAATGACAGAAACCGGTCGACCGCGCGCACAATTCTGTGCATGTTGTGTCAGTCGACCGCCTCGGTCGACCGAGCACTGTGCAGTGCTCTCGGGTTGTTTGGGTCGACCGGGCGGTCGACCGTAGATCCCCAACGGTCGGATTTTTGACCATTGGCGATCGACCGGCTGCTGTCAGATTTTCTGACAGACTCCAACAACTCTATTTTCTGACAGATTTTCTTTTGGGATTTGATCCCAACGGATCTCTGAAGCTGTTTTTGACCCCTATAAATAGGAGGTCACTTCAACATGATAAGATAACAATCAAGATCATTTTTACAAGAGATTTTCAAAAGATTTACAAGTTTTCAAAAGCTTTCATTTAGAAACGATTTTCTCTCCAAAAGCCCTAAATTTCTAGACACCCATTTGAAGTCTTTACCTCTACTTCTCTCTAGCTTTTGCACTACACAATCCCATAATTCTTCATCTACATATTGGTTCTAGGATTGTGCAAGTGAGCGATTTTTGATCAAGTGTGATCATCTTCTTATTGAGTGAAGTTGTAGAGGCATTGGCCTCAAGCGAGCTAGTGTGCTCCGGGTGGTGTTGCGGCATCACGAGAGATAGGACAAGTGTGTCCTTGTATTGGTGGTCCAGTGGGATCTTCAATAGTGGAAATCCTTCAAGTGTGAAGGCGGGGACGTAGAGCGTGGCTCGAACCTCGGAAACATATCTGCGTGTTTGCGTTTGCTCAAATCTCTCTAAACTCAACTCCTTTATTTTCTTGCACTATAAATTACTTCATTTATTGCAAGTCTTTTATTTGAGCTAATTTTGTTAGTTAAATTTTAAATTCCGCATTTGTGCCATTTACATATAGCCATCACCTATTCACCCCCCCTCTAGGTGATTTCAATTGGTATCAGAGCCTAACCCTAGTATTTGGTTTAACCACCTTAGGGAGATCCTTGTTATTGGCTATACTATTTGTTGCATTCTTCATATTTTGTGCATTTTACTATTCATCTATGGATTCACTTGATTTTTCTAGCATCAAGTCCCCACCTAAATTTGATGGCTTGAACTTTCCCATTTGGAAGGTCAAGATGAACCTCTTCCTTAAGTCCCTAGGAGTTAGGGTAGTTAGGGCCATAACTAAAGAATTTGTAGAGCCTCTCACCGATGAGAGATCATGGTCCGAGGACACTACCAAGAACTATGAGGCTAATGCTAGGGCTCAATATGCTTTAACCCAAGCCCTTAATGAAGATGACCTCTCACGCATTATTAACTATAAATCTGCATATGAAGTTTGGAATATTTTAATTGTGACTCATGAGGGAACGTCACAAGTCAAGAGATCTAAGATTGACTTGCTACGTTCTCAATATGAGAATTTTTATATGCTTGAAAGTGAGAGTATTGCTGACATGCTCACTCGTTTCACCAAGATCACTAATGCTTTATCTTCTCTAGGTGACACGATCGACAATGACCAAAAGATTCGCAAGGTCATTAGAGCTCTTCCCAAAGCTTGGAAAGTCAAGGCGACCACTCTCAAAGAGCTTAACGATCGGGAGGAGATGGACTTCTCCGGCTTCATCGGTAATCTCAAAACCCATGAGATGGAGATGAAGGTAAGAGAAGAAAGGGAGGCACCTAAGAAGAAAACAATCGCCTTCAAAGCCACTCCAACCACTATTGAAGAGGACGACTCATCGGAGGATTGCGATGAGGACTTTGCCATGCTTATCCGGAAGGTAGGCAAAATGTTTTACAGGAAAGGGAGGCAAAGCAACTTCCGAAGAGGGAAACCTCAAGGAAGGTTTGAAAAGAAGAGAGAAGAACCCGGTCCTTGCTTCCATTGCAAGAAGATCGGACATCTCATAGCGGATTGCCCCGCTTTCCAAGCAACCACCTCCAAGCATGTACCAAGGAAGAAAAAGGCTATGGTAGCAACGTGGGATGACACGGAGTCAGAATCCGAAGAGGAGAACGACGCCGCTCATATGTGCTTCATGGCACAAGGTGAGGATGCTTCTAAGGTAACCCTTGATAACTCTTTAGAAGATGATGATCTTACAATGGATGAACTTGCACATTTTTTCGAAGAACTACAACATAGATATGAGATCTCTCAATCTCATAATAAAAAATTGAAAAAGGAAAATGATATTTTAAAGAATAAACTTGATACTTGTCTTAATGAGAAGAATGTTTTATCTATTGCTTTTGAAAAATTGAAAAATGACTTTGATAAATATAAATTGGCTAATAAAGGAAAAACCCCCATGGTTTCTTGTAATAAAAATGAATTTGTAGAAATTCAAAAACGGGTTGAAATGTTAGATTCTACTCTTAAAATTATGCTTTTGATTTAAAGAAAATTGCATCTAGGTTTCCTAAGGGAGTAACCCAAGGGAAACATGCACATCATACACATGCACGAAAACATGCACACACACATAGGCATGCTTATATGTATGGTAGTGGTAAAATTTATGTATGCACACATTGTGGCCGCAAAGGCCATTTAGAAAAATTTTGTTTTGCTAAGCATAATGTACATAACAAACATGTTTGGGTTCGCCCCGGTACTAACCCTATAGGACCCAAGAAAATTTGGGTACCAAAAGACCCGCCTATTTTAGTTGATACAGGTAGATCTACTTCCTCCAAGACATAGGGGGAAACGGTGCCCGGGTGGTGGATGCAACAAAGCCCAAAGATCACATCAAGCTTGCATCGCTATCGTGGAGGCACCTATATTTTGGAGATTGCCTATGTTCGGTAACTTCTCCATTTAAAAGTTTAATTTTTTGTTTGATATATATACAAATGTATAGAAGTGTTAGCTTATTTTTGTGCTCTATAGACATATGCTAATGAAGAGTTACATTTCTATCTCAATTGTGTATATACCATGTTTTTTTTTGTTTGATATCTTTTGTGAATGTCCACATATCTAGTCTTCATGATATATCTATGTACTCATCGTATTTCAAAAACTAAAAATTAATTTTTGTAAAAATTTTCATATTTAAAGCAAATACCTTAGAGATGGCAATTGCGCACCTCAACTCATTCAAGAGGAATCAAGAGGATGAAGTTCAGAACCCGTCACTGGGTATTCGGCTTCAACATCTCTAAAACTTTGTATTATATATGAAAAATTAAAATAAAATGTCTTGTATGTAATTTTGGTTGATAAGTTGACTTAATGAAGATTAAAACATGTTGTTTGTATAATTATATCATCCTTGTATTTAATTAAAATTTTATTTTTAAATTTTTCCTTCTGGTTGTTGCTGCAGACTGTCTTTCAGGCAAAGACGGTCGACCGTAAATAGGCGCGGTCGACCGATTTCGCCTGAAATAAATTGCCTTTATTTTTTTATCTGCTATCGGTCGATCGTCCTTAGACCTGGTCGACCGCTGCAAGTTTGCAGAGCTCTCGGGATCCTTGGGTCGACCGACCGGTCGACCGCTCTGAGATTACAGAGCTCTCGGGTTTTCTGGGTCGACCGATCGGTCGACGTTCGTCGTATTCAGCCCTAAACTGCTATTTATTTTCACTTTCTCTCTCTCTCTCTCTCACTCTTTCAGCCGACGAACCCATTTCCTCCCCTTCTCCAAAAATTTCTCTATCTCTCCAATCTCTCAATCATTTCAAAATCCATTTAAAACCCACTTCAAATTCCATCTCCAAGTGCAGGATCTTCGTTTTTAGGTCTTCCCATCCGCTGGATTCGGAGATATTCAGGTTTTCTTGATCTAGGGTTTTGGTTCTTCATCTTTCAGGTAAAAATCTGATTTTCTCTTCTGTTCTTACTATCTAGCTTTAAGATCTTCCCCTATTTGTCAATATTTCTACGTCTCTAAGCTTTCTAGATCAAGCCCTAACCTAAAAATCATCTTTTTCCTCAAAAACATGTCTACATCTAAAAGGACTAGGACTGAGAAAGGCAAATCAGTAGCTCATACTTCTTCCCACACTCCTAAACCTAAAAGAACCTTTATAAATGAGCTTGCTGGAAATCGTTATATCAATCTTTCCAAGAGGAACATCATTTCAGGGAGATTTGTAGTTATTCAAGACTTTGAACATCTTGATATCCCCCGTATTTTGCAGAACAACTCCTTAAACGAGTTCTTAACCATTAAAGAACAAGTTTATACATCCCTCGTGCCTTATTTCTATGCCAATTTCTCTTTCGATGGAAACCGTATCTTCTCTACAGTCCTAGGCAGGGACATTGACCTAAGCATTGGTCAGTTCGCTGATATCCTACATCTCTCCCCTGGTGGAGCTGATATATATTCCCATGACCTTCATGATTATGAGTTTCCGGAGGGTGAGTCTGCGCTCACCGCATCCACATTGATTCACGGGGATGACAACCCCGGCTTGGTCAGGAACGAAGTTGTGAGCAGGTTCACTCTCACTTCCCAAGTCCTAGCCAAGATTATTTTCTATAACATTGTCCCTAAATCTGGTGAATATAGCCATGCTAGGGGTCCTGTGCCTTTGATTATCTATTGTCTTTTGCGAGGCATTAAGATAAATGTTCCCCGTATCATTGCTTCTCACATGGCATCCGACCAGATTCGCATGTCCGGTAGGGGTTTACCCTTTGGCATGCTTATCACCCGTCTTCTCAAAACTCTAGGCTTTGATCTTTCTTCTGAGACTTCTGATGATCCTCAAATAGACATTGACGGAGTTCTATTGAAAAGGATGGAAGCTCAGTTGCGTCGTCACGCTCCTGTGCAACCTCCTGTTCCTCCTCCTATTGTTCCTGGATCTTCATCAGCACCTGGGTCTTCTTCGGCCCTAGGGATGTCTTCTGCTCCTGGCCTTGTCTTACCTTCAGATTTTCAGGCCATGATTTCTTCTGAGATTCGCTCTCAGATTCAGGAGCACCAGTCCTGGATTGAGCAGCGAGAGGCAGCTCTTCGTACGGAGATGGACGCCCGTTTCCAACAAGAGGTCGCTTTTCGTGCGGAGATGAACTCTCAGATCCAAGGAATTCGTAACGATATGTCCTATTTTGCTGACTCCATGAGATTCATGGATACGCAATTTGAGGCACTCTTTACGAAATTCGACATGTTTCCTCCTGATCCCACTTCCATTGCTCGTCCCCTTCCCTCCACCGGCCCTCCATTTCCTACCAGAGCTCCTTCTTCTGTTCCCCCACCTCGGCCAAAGGTGGTCGGCGTTGATCCAGAGGAGGCCGCTACTTCTTCTTCTTCTTCTTCAGAGGAAGACGATGATGGAGATAAGACCATGGCTGAAGGCACTACTGTGGAGAGCTCATCAGAGGACGACGAAGATGATGACGATGATGAGGGCGACGATGCTGGTGGTGCCGAGTGATGAGAGTGACCTCCCCTTTATTTGATGATGTCAAAAAGGGGGAGAGTTATTTGTTGAGAGAGACTCCATATTTTGTGTATATTTTTTCTGTTGTTGAACATCTTTATCTTGTATTTATGTTTGTGTGGACATGTACTTGTTTGGTTATACTTTGTGGACATGTGTGTTTCATTTCTATTTTATGACATGAGTACTTTTATGACATGAGTATGTTTATCTAGCATGGATATATGTGTTATGGATGTATTGTGGATTATCACCCACCATTTCTTTTGAGATTTGTCTATGCTTGAGCATATTTTTTTTGTATATGCATGTGTTGAGGGGGAGCTTCACTTGAAGTCTCCACCCAAAATATTTGTGATAACTAAATATGTTTTGTCATCATCAAAAAGGGGGAGATTGTTGGCCCAAAGGCCATTAGCCCTATATCTTGATGGATATTTTGATGATAACAAACCATATCTAGTTATGTATTTAACAATTTTTGTTTAAAAGCATTTCAGGTTAAAACAGGTTGATTTGACGGCTCCACAATCAAGACTCACAAGTTTGGAGTTCGCCAAAGATTTGCATTCCCAAGCCAAGCACAATAGAAAGCTTCGGGAACAAGACGATGAAGTAAAGACCAAGTCAAGATCAAGACTATGAAGAATACCAAGATTTGTATTGTATTTTTCATTTTAGATATTTTGTCAAAACCTAGATGTTAGAAGTAGAGTTATGGGATTACCACCTACACACACATTTTAATTTGGTTCATGACTTCAAAAAGGATTTTTAATTTCTATTTTCAATTTAGAGTTAACATGTTTAGATTAAGTTTTTCGGAAAATAGTTTAAGTTTTTGGAAAAACATTTATTTGGAAAAACAAGTTTTTTCAAAGAAGTTTTTATAAAATGTTTCAAACTTATTAGAGTAGTGACATAGGCTCACACTCTAAGTTTTACAAGATACAAAACTTCAAATCCTAGACCAATTCCAAAAACCCCAATTTCTGGTTTCTGGAAGTTCTGATATTTCAGAAATGACAGAAACCGGTCGACCGTCCCGGTCGACCGGCGCGCACAATTCTGTGCATGTTGTGTCAGTCGACCGCCTCGGTCGACCGAGCACTGTGCAGTGCTCTCGGGTTGTTTGGGTCGACCGGGCGGACGACCGTAGATCCCCAACGGTCGGATTTTTGACCGTTGGCAGTCGACCGGCCCGGTCGACCGGCTGCTGTCAGATTTTCTGACAGACTCCAACAGCTCTATTTTCTGACAGATTTTCTTTTGGGATTTGATCCCAACGGATCTCTGAAGCTGTTTTTGACCCCTATAAATAGGAGGTCACTTCAACATGATAAGATAACAATCAAGATCATTTTTACAAGAGATTTTCAAAAGATTTACAAGTTTTCAAAAGGCTTTCATTTAGAAAAGATTTTCTCTCCAAAAGCCCTAAATTTCTAGACACCCATTTGAAGTCTTTACCTCTACTTCTCTCTAGCTTTTGCACTACACAATCCCATAATTCTTCATCTACATATTGGTTCTAGGATTGTGCAAGTGAGCGATTTTTGATCAAGTGTGATCATCTTCTTATTGAGTGAAGTTGTAGAGGCATCGGCCTCAAGCGAGCTAGTGTGCTCCGGGTGGTGTTGCGGCATCACGAGAGATAGGACAAGTGTGTCCTTGTATTGGTGGTCCAGTGGGATCTTCAATAGTGGAAATCCTTCAAGTGTGAAGGCGGGGACGTAGAGCGTGGCTCGAACCTCGGAAACATATCTGCGTGTTTGCGTTTGCTCAAATCTCTCTAAACTCAACTCCTTTATTTTCTTGCACTATAAATTGCTTCATTTATTGCAAGTCTTTTATTTGAGCTAATTGTGTTAGTTGAATTTTAAATTCCGCATTTGTGCCATTTACATATAGCCATCACCTATTCACCCCCCCTCTAGGTGATTTCATAAACAAATGCGCTCGGAGAAGAAGAGGTATCTCTCTGGCTGTTGCCATTTATAGGCACAAGGATTCGCGAAGATACGCGGCGCGTGGCTCGATTAGCTCTGCAGCGAGTCATCGCTTGACGCGTGAACAGATCAATTTTAATGTATCGCGAAGATCGCGCACCATGGCTCTGTAGCGAGTCATCGCTTGACACGTGGAACAGATCATTTAATGAACCGGGAAGTCCGCGCGTCAAAAGGTGATGTCCCGTCGGTTCCCCAGGCCAACTGGTAGTGCAATCATGACATGGCACAGATTCGCACCCGATGGCCGCGCCTCTTCGATGGACATGCCCCGTCATCACCGCCATAAATGCATTCAAAAAGTCGCGGTCTCTCTAAGAAGTTCGCGTCTTTCCAGCCCGGCTGAACATCGCGTCTGCTTTATGGAAGATCAGTCGCGTTTTTTATTTGCCAAAAGACGCACCCCATGAAAGTCGCGTCTGTAAAGCAGTACTATCTCTGCTCTTCAAAAGAACTGGCGTTTAGTCCTTGCTTCTGCAAATCAGTTCAACAGTACACTGGCACAAGCAGACGATCGTCTACTCCTGGCTTAAAGCGCGTCCATGACAGACTAAAAGCAATCGGGGAGGTTTAGACTGTGTATCTAGACACTCAACACGATCAACTCTGGTGGCCTCAAAGAGTTCAACAGTACACTCACGAAGACCAACTCCAGATAAGATCAAACCCGGAGCATTAACAGTCCAGTCATAACGGCGAACTCAGCTAGAGTCCAAAGTATTTCGAAATCCGTCCCAGTTAACTGCGGAATATCGAAAACTTTGGAGGGGGTCTGTAGGCTGTCTAAAAATCACTAAAAGACAAAGCCATTAAAAAGCAGAGTATCAAGTTCTAGACGCGTGGGCTCGACACCCGCGTCTCAACATCAAGGCGCGTGGGCTCGACACCGCGTCTCAACATCAAGGCGCGTGGGCTCGACACCCGCGCCTCAACATCAAGGCGCGTGGGCTCGACACCCGCGTCTCAACCTAAAGGCGCGTGGGCTCGACACCCGCGTCCAACATCAAGGCGCGTGGGCTCGACACCCGCGTCTCGGTTATAACCGCCCTGGTTATGGGGCCAGTCGCCGCCCACATAGCGGGGAGGTCAGCCCCTCGTTGTGGAGCGTTTTTAGGGGGCACGTTCACCCTGGAACCCCTATAAATAGCCCCGTCGCTATGAAGAAGGGGTCGGATTTTCTTTAGTCAGACGACAACAAGACAGAGACAGGAGAAAGAGAGCTAAACTCTTCAACAAGCTCGCTGCGTACGAGTTGTCCTTTGCCTACCTTCTCTTTGAGAGTTTTGGTAGACAAGAGCTGTGTTTACTCCTTCTACCAACCAAAGAGAAGATCCCTGACGATCCCGACGGTCATCCGGTCAACGGAGAACAAGATTCACTCTCCACCGCCACACGAAGAACCCAGCATTAAACAAAGGGAGGATTCAAGACTCAACATCCTCCCTCCCTTGTAACTGGAAGGGAAACAGTTTTGTTGTAATTTTTCATCTGATTCAAGGAAATTTTACAGCACCTCTTTTCTCCTTTTTTTCCGGGGCGTACAACAGGTGCAATGGGTTCTTATGCATATGATAATCTCGAAATACATGATATTTAACTTTTTCTTATATTCGAATGAAAGTATACCCACATATACTTTGATTCGGATGAGTTTCTATTAGGGGTGTGGGCCCTTAGTATGAACTATCGGTGGTATAAGATACTGGGATAAGAAAATGATAAAAATATCAAGCAAGACAAGATTAATCAAAACGGAAGAACCACATCGAGTTATGTGATAGACGTATCATCAAGTATGATACGTGTATGTGCTGATATGATGTGTGATGATATATAACTCAATTATTACCAAGTGTGATGTGTGTATGTGATACCATACGATGTGTATATCACTAAGTATGATGGTGAATGTAATGATATAAAGTATATGTAAGATATATTCTGTGTGAAAGTGATAATATTAGACATATATTGCATGTTGTGAACACATAAGGAAATGCATGGCCGGAAGAGAACAAAAATTACCTTATTAGAAGAAAGATTTCATGAGATAAAGAATAAATTGAAAGCATTACTCTTACCTATTATCAGATATGGCAAGTTTCGAGGACGAAACTTTTTCTAAGGGGGGTAGAGCTGTAACACCCGGATTGGTAAACTATGGGCTAAAATATTTTCATTGAATTAAAAATATTTTCTGTGAGTTCTTATGATTATTAAACTATTGTTCCTGTGTTAAATAATTCTCATAATTATTTAATGAAAATTTGGAATGGATTTAAGTTTTTATCGGATTAATTGATATGAGAAAACATTGATATTTATGTATGTTTGTACGCCGATATAAGTGGTGTTACTCTTGAATATTATAAATCTGGTTTATTCGGTATATTTCTACTTTTTCAGATTATACTGATAAGGAGATCGATAATCGGTATACTATCGGATATTCTTTTAATATTAATTATAATTTATTATGAATAGAGGAATACAAAAAATATATGAAAATACACGGATGTATATACTCCATGAAATACTCGTATAAACACTGGGTATGGTATTTAACCCTAATTATGATTGCATTAATATATTGAGGAGATGAAGAAAGAAAAAGAAAAGAAAAATGAAAAAATAAAAATAATAAAATAAGAATTTTTTTGATTGGGGAATGGAGAAGTATGGGAAGAGTGGGGAGTGATGCGAGTAGGTGGGGGGAGAGAGATAAACTCTCTTCTTTTCTCTCTCTCTCACTCTCATCTTCCCTCTCTCTCCATCCACTGGATCTGGTGGGACAGTGGGCCCTATCGGCGTCGCCAGCACAGGCCGCCCGCGGTGGCAGTCAGGGCCAACACAGGTCGGCCGTGGCGGCGGCCGGGGAGGGGGCGAACGCAGCGCCCTCCCTTATCTTCTTTCCCTCTCTATCTCACTCACTCATTCTCTCACTCTCTCTCTCACTCTCTCTCGGGTTTACCGGAGCGGCCCGGAGCGACGCCAGAGCAGCGCCGACACCAAGAAGGCGGCCGCCCACCGCGCGGTTGGGTGGCGGTGGCCGCGGGGAGCAGCAGCCGCCGCCGCTGCTACTGCGAATAGGTTAAACCCATAACAGGTTTGGGTTTCAGGTTTAACCTAAACCCGACCCGTTATGCACCCGATCCATCCTTGAATATGGTAAAATTTTATTTTAGCCCCTGTGAGATAAATAAATTATTTGGGACCCTGAAAATTACAAACAGCCCCCTGAAAATTTTCAGTCATTACGTATCTAACCTTTTAATTTGGTTTTGGTTTCCGAACTATATCTTGGCCATTCGAAGTCGGATTCGGACGATTCTTGAGCTGTTGTGATCATGAAAACGAGAGCTACACATCTTGTATATCAGTATATGGTATTGGGTACTAAAAGCTCCTTAGATGCTGGTGAGTGGAAGTCTTAACTCAAATCTATTTTTCCCAACTTAGAAATAATTGTTATTGGCATATTGTTGATAATATTAATTCATTGGAACTAAGATATTATATCATTAAAAAGATGATTGTGATATTTATGTGATGAGAAAATTCTGAATTAAATCAAGTTGTAGCCAATAGGCAGTCTGGCTGAGGATAAAAGAGGCAATTGATGATGAATCTCTGATGTTAACTAAATGATAAAAAGTGAATAAGTATTATCATTAGGAAAAGCGAATGCTGGTATTACGAATCAGAACTTAACCGGTACGATATTGAGGATTATTAAGTTGAACGCATTATGTGTGTATTTGGTACCTCTTAAATATGATAAGAATTCCTCGAAACTACGAATTAAGAAATGAAATTATATAAACTTGAATGTATGACACATCAGTATATATGTGAATGACTTTGTGATAAGAAATGCATATAAGTATGTATATTATGTCATGTATTATATTGGAGAAAGGGACCGGGTTTAACCGGAGGTCATCGAAGGGGAGTATTGCCATTATTTATTATATTGGAGGAAGGGATCGGTTTAACCGGAGATGATCGAAGGGAGTATTACTGTTATTTATTATATTGGAGGAAGGGACAGGATTTAACCGGAGGTGATCGAAAGGGAGTATTGTTGTTATTTATTGTTTCGGAGGAAGGGACCGAGTTTAATCAGAGGTGATCGAAGGGGAGTATTGATATTTTTATTGAAGTATGTTTGAATGCATGTTTATGATGCCTGGTATATGGATATGATTGTTTATGATATCCGAATTATGGATGTTAATAGGTATGGCACATGGTATATGCATATGATTGTTAATGATATTCGGTATATGGATATGATTGTTTATGATATCTGAATTAAGGATGTTAATATGTATGCATCTAGTGTATGCATATAGTTGTCTATGACACCGAGTAAATAGATTGTTGTGACATCCAGTATATGGATGTAAGTGTCTCATATTTCTTCATGTATGAACACATAGTTATAATTGGATACTATCATGAGTAGTGTGTGATGTCATATGTATATTTGGGCAGGTGAAATATTGAACTGTAACTAATCCAGTGGGTAAGATTAGGCTCTCTAAGATTTGTGCTGTGACCAAACTATATATGAAATACGAACATGTTACAAACTGGAAACAGGAGAGGTGATTATAAGAGACTAACGAGTAGGTCAAACATTGTAAAATTATTAATATTGTATGTTAATGAAATATTGATCACGTATACCCAGAAGAATACATATAGAAAGTATCAGATAATAGAAAACGTTTATAATTCATAAGCTGCAGCATCAAGCATAAGTAGAAAGTATTGAAACTGATTTTTGAAATTTCTCAACTGCATAATACTTGAAGTAAAATGGTAGTATAATTCAAACTTTATTTTGACCGATTTCACTTACTAAGCTACTGAGCTTACCCTACCACAGATTGTTGTTTTCAGGTCCTGGCGAGACCAAGGTCCGGCTTAGAGCTGAAAGGATGTCCTCCTGAGATATTGCATGTATTTTATGGTAGAATGTGATTCCTTTTTGTAAACTCTGATCTTATTAGTAATTGTGAGTTAGTGATAGTGGCAGTAGATAGTGTTACATTTTGATAAATGGGAATTAAATATGACGATGTGCAGTCTGTATATCGAGTTAAACTGATAAATGGTTTGGGTTAGTGTGTGTGTGTGTGTCTATATATATATATATATATATATATATATAATATATATATATATATATCAAGGAAAGAAATTCTTATGTACATGTTATTTATTTGCTTTAAGATGAATTATATGATAAAATTTTGAATTTTATAAGTAGGCTGATGTTAGCCGAAATCTAATTATTGTATTAAGATGGAGTCTATATTTCAGAGGAGATGCTGCAGAAATTTCTTTAGTATATCTGATTAACGATTGATAAGGTTGATGATTATGAATTTTGAGGTAATTAAACTTGGGACCATTACTGAACTTGTCCATCAAGACTTCTTTAAAGAGTACTCTCTCATTGTCGGACAACTAAGCGCTCGCCTCTTACCAATCGGAGCATGCAATCGCTCAGTACAAAATGATTGAGTGACTCGATTCCTCCAACAAAGGCAAGGAAGTACCTTAACCACCCCTGTATTTTCTTTTAAGCCCATGTAGTTTACTTTATATCATGAAATAAAATGCACTTATCTCCTAACTATTTCTGTGCCACCCCGCTGATGAAAGTATCACCTATCAGTCCTTGACACTTGTATTTTTCTGTTGTCGGAGTATCCCCTACTCAAAGATAGCAACACAAGAAACTAGCCTATGAGCTCTCTCTCGATTATTTAGGGCGATCAAAATCACCACTGTTTCCCTGGCTCGAAGTCCCTACCCCGCTGATGGTAGTGTCCCCATCAGTCCCTGATGCTTGTACGTCCCAAAGTGGATTGTCCACCACTCGGAGACTGTACACAAGCACTAGCCTACAGACTCCCTCTCAATTAGCTTACTTACAGGCAGTCAAACCCTCCGTTATAGGTTCCTACCCCTATTCAGAGTTCGTACTCTACTGCAGGGATTTTTTCCTCTCAGAATTCTCCTTTGATGTTCCGTTGATGGGTCACATCCCCACTCGAAAATACAAATATTAGCCTACAAGCTCCCCTAATCTGACCCACAGGCAGATGACCCCTGGTAGTTTCTCGCTGCTAGTGCCAGCTTCACTAGTGGGATTCCCCCACTCGAAAGTTCGGGTTCTACTCTGCTGATGGGTTCCACCCCCACTCGGATTCAACGTGTCCAATCTGTCGATGGGTCACACCCCTACTTTAAAACTCTACAAACTTTGTAGGTACGGTTGATGGAATTACCCCCACTCTGAGACAACACTTCAGGCTTGCAAAAACACTCCAAACCAACTGACACTACAGAAGATACAAATTAAACGCTCCGGAAAGGTATGATCATCCAGGTATTATCCAAATAAAAACCGCTTTTATTCCATAATGTAGCTGATTTGCATGATTTTATCACATTTTATACTCTTATTTATCTATTTTTATGTATTTAAATAATACTACTCAGGTATTTTTAGGTTTTTTGTCGGTAAAACTATTAGGAGAAGACTGGAGCAGAAAAGTGTACTCCGTGAATTTTTGGCATGCTAAAAGGAGTTTGAAGGTAAGATGGAAGACTTGATGTTAACGGAATTACTTTACTGCTCCTAAAATCCATACCACACAGAACTACATCCAGTTAGAAGAAGTTTGAGTCCGGTTAGAACAAAAACTTAATTTGGAAAAGTCCAGAGCTTAAATGTAAAAGTGGGCAGAGATTCAAACTAGGGGTGGCAGACGGGTCGCGACCCGCCAGACCCGACCCGAAGTTAGCGAGTCTGGATTTGGGCTAATCGGGTTTGGGTCGTAATCGGGTCGACCCATCTGACCCGATTATTAAATGGGTCGGGTCGACCCGAACCCGCCAGACCCGCCAGACCGATTATTCTCTCTCCTCCTCGGCCTCCTCCCCTTGATCTCCTCCTCTGCCGCCCCGCCTCCTCCCCTTCGCCTAAATCAAATTGTCAAAAAATATGTGTAAGACCAATTTTGAACCCGTGGCCTCTAGCGTGGTAGAGTTTAGTGTGATGACTAACTATACCACCCAACAATTTGATAATAAAGTGTAAAGAAATTGTACTTAAAATTTAATAATCGGGTCAAATGGGTCGGGTCAGGTCGACCCGACTAAGAATGGATTGGGTCTGGGTCTGAATTTTTGACCCGTATAATAATCGGGTCGGGTCGACCGGACCCGATTATTATATGGGTCAAGCAGTAATCGGTTGGGTCGACCCGACCGATCCAATTGCCACCCTTAATTCAAACTGCAAAAATATGTTTCTTATAATTTTGTGATTAATTTGAACTTAATTGTAAAATAATAAAAAACGTTAGGCTATAATAAATAGCCATGTACGCACTAGAGTATTGGCTCCCTAATGTTTGGCCCGATTTTTGGCCGCTTTTAATACTCTCAATTAAATATTATTTTTTCCTTGCCAGCGGCTGGTTTTACCTGGCTTCTTGCTTCTTGTTCGTTTAGGTTATATACTTTACTTCGTTTTGCTTTTATTAAATGTGGTTGTTGAGGATTGTTTCAATAGGTTTCATTATTTATTTAGTGTTTGTAATCAGGCTGTTTAATCATTTCCTCATTATTTGGGTTAGATCTGTGTGCAAGAAGGGGAGGTTCCGCATTGTCACGCAGATTCTAACCTCGCACAATGTACGCGAGAAGAGAACGCCGCATTCGGCTCGGGAATTGCGCAGGAGAGTGAAAGAGCAATGTGGTTTTGAATTCTTTCACAATTTTATCCCAATAGTAAAGTGGCTAAGCAGATCGCATCCACAAGGAGAGGGATGAAGTATTTTTGTTAAATTACTAAATCGGTTAAAAGGTTCTTCTTTGTTTCAAAAAAAGAAAATAAAGGAAAAACTAAGTTAGAAGTAAAATAGGAAGAGAAGAAGAAATGAAGAGGAAAATATTTGTGTTTTTAAAGTTGTTTAAAAGGAAAAAAAAAATTCATGATTTATATCTACTAAGTATTCCATTAGAGTACTTACCTCTTCAGATAATTGCTTTACCTTTAACCTTTAGGGATGTTTATCTTGAATTAAAGGCGATCACCATATAGACCATGAAAGGAAATTCGATTCCCATCCACATTACATCATCAAAACTCAAAGAGTAAGCATTAAATGATACAGATTTAAAAGAAGAAATCCATCATCATGAGTTATCAGTGGCTCTTGCAACGGCAAGGCTATTTTGATACTATTTGGTTCATATAGATTTAGAAATAAAATGAGAAGAAAATAATTAGAAAGTTAATAGAAATAAAGTCATGAATAAAAAGAATACACAAGAATAAATAAAACTAACATCAATTAAATGAAGAAACAATGAGAGAAATGAGGAAACTTATATTTGTGTCACTCTCAATATAACTTTCTCTTTTTCTCATGAATCTCTCTCTAACCTAAGTCACAAAGAAAACAGAAAAATACATATAAAGAAGAAAAAAAAATCTAAACTAAACTAAGAGTAAAATTTTAGACTAAGATTTTTTTTCTCTGCCCTTTGCCTTTTGCATTTGATGGTATTTATAAGAGAAGATGAATTGAGAAAGACGTATGGAGATATGAACAAAAATGTTGTCCCGATGTCCTCTCCTTGGCCGCGCAAACGCGGCCAAAGCCATGTTTGCGTGGATTTGGCCGTTGGGCTAGATCCTCGGGCGCGTGGATCCCCTTATTTTATTGCCCTTTGATCTTCAATCAGGATTGCTTTTATTTCTCTGAATCTTCAACATATATGCGTCAATTCTTAATTATAAATTATATCCCCTTAAAACCAAATTAAATGAGCATTTTGGGCTCATTTCTTCTCTTCTCCATTAATAAAAATCTGCACACCCATTAAATAAAAAATATTAAATAACAGAGTTTATTATAAAATAAATGTGAAAATGTGACAATAAACATGCAAAATATGTGTACAATCACACCCACACACCTATCTTTTACTCGTTCTTAAGCAAAACAAGAAAACTAAATCTAAATTTTATTAGATCACTTTCTCATGTTATGCAACTGCAGTGAACATATGTAGGAAGCTTTTAAACCTCTAAGTTTTTCCTAGAGGAGTAATAGTCTCCTGCAGGTTTTCAGTGAGTTACACCCACAAAATTCATAAAAGAAAGAAAAAAAAGTGTTAGTATTTGAAAACATATTTGAAAGAGAATTTTTTTTTGAAGAATTCTTACAAACATCAAGTAATCTCTAATTCATAGGATCACCAAACTGCTTATTCCTAAACTTAGTGAAAGTACACTAGAGGGGGGTGCATAGGTACGGCTAATCTAATGAACAAAATGCGGAATTAAAAACTTAATTGCAACACACTTTATGTAAACAACGAGTGTAGCCGAATTCCCGGTGAAGGGCTCTGGACTAACTACTCTTGATTCCTCTGAATAAGAGTTGAGGTGCTATATGAAGCTCTCGTGGTTAAACACAAGTGAGGCACACACAAACAAGCATATATTGATATGACAATATGATGCAATGCTCAAAGTAAAGAGAGAGTTAGAGAGTCAATGGATCAATCGCTAAACAAACGGATATGTTTCGAGGTTCGAGCACCCAGCTCTACGTCCCGGCCTTCACACAGAAGGATTTCTACTAACTTGTCCACATAGGACTCCCACATAAGGAACCTCCACTGAGGATTTGGGACAATACAATAACCGGGAGTACACAACTCCTCTCTTTACAAACAAACCTCTACACTAGAGGTAGGTACAAAGCCACCACAAAACTCAATCAACCTCACAAATGAGAGATGAGCACAAAGCCAACAACCAATCAACCTCTCACTTGAGGGATAGGGCACAAAACCACCACTCCAAAATCAACCTCTACACAAGAGGGATAAACACAAAGTAGGAGGGTTTACAGCTTAGTAATCAAAAGACCACAAACCAATTCTTTTCCACAAAAAAAAAATCCTATAGATAGGATAGAATAATAAGCTTAAGTGTGAGAAAAACCAAAAGGATGAAAAAATAAATACTCAAAGAAAATCCTTGGGAAAAACTAGAAATAAGGATGAAGAAGTTGAACTAAAAACACTTTCCCCAAAATCACTTTTCTTTGATTTTTCAAACCCTAGAAAAACACCAAATCAAGTGTAAATTTAGAGCCCAAAACTTCTTTTTGATTGCTGCAAAAACACTAGTAAGATCAGAAAAATAAGCTCTCCAAAAACTTGTTCAAAACAGTGAAGAGAAAACCCATTTATATAGCCATTTGAAAAACTAGCCGTTGGCAGCTAATTATAGTCAGAATTGACCATCCGGTCGACCGGCGGGTCGACCGGCCAACGGTCGAAATTTGACCGTTGCCAACCTCCGGTCGACCGCCCGGTCGACCGTCCTTACCCAAGAGTAAGGATACATTAGTCGGTCGACCGCACGGTCGTCCAACCAAACCTAATGGCCTTGTGCACGTTTTGTGCACATCCGGCGACCGCTCGGTCGACCGACTCTTGGTCCGGTCGACTGGTCGTCGACCGCCAGAGCCTGGCAGGGCTGTTAAGGGATTTGAAAACTAGGTTTTTAATTGCCAAATAAATCTCATAAAATCTCTAAAAATCCACAAAAATAGTTTCAGTATAATACTTTAATATATAAACATGTGTGAAAAAATTCAACACATATTTCAAACAATTTGAACCATTTTTGTGACTTAGAAATTTTGCCAAAAACCAAAATCCGTATTTTCTAAAACTTGGATTTTTGAATTGAAAATTCGTTTTGTCCAAAACTCATCCAAATACAAAAACATGATATTTGAAACAACTTGAAGCATATAGTATATGGATATAATCCAATATACATATAAAGATATATATCAATATTTTTGACTAATAAATCCAAAAGTACGTTTTGTTAAAATACCAAAACACCAAACTCATGAAATAGACTATAAAACTAAGTTTGTTTAAATAGATGAAGCATACATGTATATAGAACAAATCTAATATACATTAAACTATATAAACTTGTTTGATTTCATCTATTCATGAAAATCAAGATCGGTTAAACCAAAAACGAAAACCAATAAACATGAAACTTTAAGCAAGGTGTGTGTTGTGAACTAAGCATATCACACTATCTAATCTTTAACAAATGGATCTAAAATATAAACTAAGCTATGTACCAAAGTCTTCTTATAGAGCGCCGTCTCCAAGTCGAATCATCCAAACGTGATCCACCGAGCTTGACTCCAACGAGTGCTAGTTATGAACTTTGACGCTGGGCTCTTGAATCACCATGTGAAAAGCTCAAAACACCTTTGTTGAAGCTAATCACCTACTAATATCTTAGTTAAGTATCTGAAACTAAACATCACAAGATTATTAGTAAATATAACTACATGAGTTAATCATCATCAACACTAGAGTGGAAGGCCTCTGGGCCAACAATCTCCCCCTTTTGAGATGACAAAACTCATGAGTTATATATGCATAGATTAAAGTAAGCTTTAAAGAAGCTCCCCCTTAACTCATGCATAGCAATAAACAATAAATATTTGCAATGAATACTAAACATGGATATGCATCAACATGCATAAAAATAATGAAATGAACATGCTCTTGATACCAAACATAAAATAAACATCTCTTGATACCAAAACTTTTAAAATAAATTCCTTTAACTTTTTAAATAAACACGTTCTTAATAATTGCTTTGATATCAATAAAAATTTCAATGAAAAACTTAAAGCTCTTGATACCAATCAATAAAACAAAATTCTTGATACCAATGGAAAGATAATAACTAAAAGCTTTTGATACCAACAATAAAAAAATATCAATATGAATATCAATAATAAACAATAAATGCATATTGAACAATAAACATGTATATAAACTCATGTATATAAACTCAAATACTTCTCCTCCTTTTTGTCAATCATCAACAAAGGGGTCAAAGAAAACAATAAAAACAAGTTCTCCCCCTTTTTGTCTTAAACAAAAATAATATCAATAAGGGGTGAAATCAAAACAAAAATTATGATACCAATTGTAAGAAAAGATATATTAATTTTATTCATCATGATATCAATAAAAAATAAATAAAACATACCAATTAAAGGTACATAAAACAAATGTTTTTAAATATACCAATTGTAAGTAAATAAATCATTTTAAAGTATTTAATCAAAAATTTTGAAACCATTGTAAGTAAACTTATAGGTAATCTTGATACCAATATGTAAAGATTAGTACCAATTGAAAGTAATTTTTTTTATTAAAAGCATATGATACCAAAAATAATAAATATCATTTTTAATCATTATTTCAACATAAAGGTGGGAATAAATATCATTAAAGATGAAATATAAATTTTCTCCCCCTTTATGAAATATCAAATAAAATGATGCATAAGCTTGTATAAGATACCAAATTTAAACATAATCAATGAAATATAATAGTCATTTGAAATCAAGCTTAGTATAACCAAAATTGTGCTCAAGGATATAGAATATAGTAAGCACAAATAAATCATATATATATGTATGAAAAATTGAATACCAATCGAAATTGATACTATTTGAAGGTAATCATACAATATAGAAACATATATGAGTATACGAAAAAATGTCAATAGTGATACCAATTGAAAAGATCCAATGATACCAATTGAAACACAATAAGATCTAGTGTATAACTCATATTACCTTCCATCCTTTTATGCACATGTTTAAAAGGATTTTCAATAAGAATCATATAGGCATGGTCGCCCAACCAACCGCCCTTGGATGGGTAGGGTTTTCAAAAATAGGTTTGAAAATATAATATGTTTGAAAAACTCTACCAGTGAAGAATTTGAAATAGTTATATGAAAATTTGTAAACTAATATGAAATCCTCAAGTAAGGAATAAAGCAAAAATAAATTTTCATGAAACATGAAATCACTCAACAATTGACACTCAAAAGATATAAGCTCATATAGGACTCATGAAAATAAAATCATGAGAAAACCTCAAATAATGTGAGTGTACAAGTTTTGTGTGAAAGACATAGTCATGAAAGTAGGCAATAGGCTCAATGTGAGATTCCTTTATAAACAAAACATGAAATCATCAAAATAATTTAATCTTCAAGGCATATGTATGTCTTGTACGAACTAAAGAATACATACATATCCAAACATAACGAGTCCACAAAGTATATGCATGAAGGCAAGTGGCTCAAGGCTGTATATGTATAACAATTAGTTTGGACAATATAGATATATACATGAAGCTAAAACATATAAACATGAAAACATGTAGAAAATGAGAATACAAGTCAAATGCATGAATCATCAAAACTAGACTATACTAGTACATCTAATGAGTACAAATGAGCTTTCAAGTACCACATATAATGGTCTATTTGTGGCTCACTAGTTGAACAAGTATATATCCAAGTCTTAATGAAAAACAAACATCTAAACATATAAAACAGAAGCATAGAATCAAAATAAACTCATATGATCATTATGGTAAATGCACATGCACATAGATACTAGGCTAGGACATATTAGTAAACAAAGTGAGAAACACTAAAAATGGGTCCATATAAACATGGATGTCTCAAATACTAATCATGCATGTCATAAGACTAATAAACATGGCATATGCATAATGAACATTAAAAACAATACATGCTATAAATGAATGATCTAAAAAGCATGCAAACATAATGAGGAGTAAGAGATAGTTATCAAAACTATGAGGGCAACTCTCCATGTCTCCAAACAAGGTGATCCTCCCACCAAACTCCCCTTGAAAGTGATGCATCCAAATAGTCCTCTTTAAAGCTCGGAACGCATCCACCTCAAGGCACCATCACTCTCACGTCATGCGAGAGCCCACACCTACATCAAATACAATAGGGTGGACTTTGGTACCCACACTCTTTTGGGTCCATGGGGGTTAGTTCCTTTCATAACCCAAACAAATTTAGTTGCTAAATTGAATCATGTATACGATCATAGCAAAACTTAATAAGGTGGCCCTTATGTTCACAATGTTAAGAGTGTAATCATGAGCAACATAGTATTGTGTACATGAACGTGTGAAGCATGGTGTATGCCGTGGATGGTGTGCATGTAAAGATGGAACTTGTTTCTTTCGAAACATAGATTCCAAACGTGAGTGGTTCATGACACAATGGCTCAAAGTGGAGCCCAAACAATCAACATTCTTCTTAAGCATAGATATATCATTTTCATTATAGAAGAGGTGCATGCAATAGGTAAGTTAGGATGTGAAGCTATACTAGCATGGCAAACATGAGAATCTAAATCATTTTTCAAAGAAACATTTTTCTTTAAACAATCTTTCAATTCTTGTGAAATCAAATTTATTTATTTTTCAAAGAATTATTTTCTTTTAATATAAAATCAAGTTTGAAGTTAAATCCTCATTTTTCTTCAAAATATATTCACAATCATTTTTACTTTTCAAAAATTTGTTTTCATTAAGTGCAAGATCAAGTTGGGATTAAGCGAGTCACTTTCACTTGAAACCATCCCTTTCTTGCAAAACAATCTCAAGTCTAGAAGATAAACTTTTATTTTCTTCTTTTAAACCAAGACTTTCCTTTTTCAAAAGTTTGTATTTTGAAATCAAGTTTTCACAATTTTTAGCAAGTTCATCATTCATGGCTTGTGCCTCTAAACACTCATTGCAATAGGAATAGTGCTAGCATCTAGTTGAGTTTCCGATTGTACCTCAAGGGAGTCATTCCCTTGGACCATGAGGTACGTTCGGCGAACTTGTCTCTCCTAAATCTCCTCTTCTTATCGATAAACATTGGTAGCCGGGAGATGTCAAAATGCTCCATACTGCAAAAGCGGACTCATAGTGAGAAAAACATATAAATATTCTTTATCAAGAGATGCTCTAAGTGCCTTTAGGGCTAGTGCATTAGCCTCTATATGCCTGCTATCATTAAGATAGGATTCCTTGGCAATGGCAAGGTAAACTTTATAACCTAGGGTTTTTAAATGACAACTCATCAGAACCTTCCATATATCAGTCTAGAGATATCAAACATGGGAGGGACATCCATGAGTGCAAACAATATGTGTGCAAATGCAAATGTAAATGTAGATTAGCAAAATCAAGATCACACTCCTAGGTGGTAAACCTAATATCAGGAGCGTAGGCTCTGATACCAATTGAAAGTACACCTAGAGGGGGTGAATAGTGTGTACGACTAATCTAATGAACAAAATGCGAAATTTAAAAACTTAATTGCAACACACTTAATGTAACCAACGAGTGTAGCCGAAATCCCGGTAAAGGGCTCTGGACTAACTCCTCTTGATTCCTCTGAATAAGAGTTGAGGTGCTATATGAAAACTCTCTGGTTTAAACACAAGTGAGGCACACACAAATAAGCATATATATGATATGGCAATATGATGTAATGCTCAAAATAAAGAGAGAGTTAGAGAGTCAATGGATCAATCGCTAACACACAGATATGTTTCGAGGTTCGAGCATCCAGCTCTACGTCCCCGCCTTCACACAGAAGGATTTTCACTAACTTGTCTACACAGGACTCCCACACAGGGAACCTCCACTGAGAATTGAGGCAATACAATAACCGAGAGTACACAACTCCTCTCTTTACAAACACAACCTCTACACTTAGAGGTTAGGCATAAAGCCACCACAAAACTCAATCAAACCTCACAAATGAGGGGGGATGGCACAAAACTAACAACCAATCAACCTCTCACTAGAGGGATAAGGCACAAAGCCACCACTCCAAAATCAACCTCTACACAAGAGGGATAACACAAAGTAGGAGGGTTTACAACTTAGTGATCAAAAGACCACAAATCAATTCTTTTCCACAAAAAAAAGATCCTATAGATAGGATAGAATAATAAGCTCAAGTGTGAGAAAACCAAAGGGATGGAAAATAAATACTCAAAGAAAATCCTTGAAAAAAACTAGAAATAAGGAAGAAGAAGTTGAACCAAAGACACTTTTCCAAAATCACTTTTCTTTGATTTTCAAACCCTAGAAAAACACCAAATCAAGTATAAAACTTTAGAGCCCAAAACTTCTTTTTGATTGTTGCAAAAACACTAGTAAGATCGAAAATAAGCTCTCCCAAAACTTGTTCAAAACAGTGAAGAGAAACCCATTTATATAGCCATTTGAAAAAACTAGCCGTTTGGCAACTAATTATGGTCAGAAGAGTGACCATCCGGTCGACCGGCCAACGGTCAAAATTTTGACCGTTGCCAACCTCTGGTCGACCGCCCGGTCGACCGTCCTTACACGGAGAGTAAGGATACTTCAGTCGGTCGACCGCACGGTCGACCGGCCAAACCAAATGGCCTTGTGCACATTTTGTGCACATCCGGTCGACCGCGATCGGTCGACCAGCTCCTGGTCCGGTTGACCGGTCGGTTTCGACCGACAGAGCCTGGCAGGGCTGTTAAGGGATTTGAAAACTAGGTTTTTAATTGCCAAATAAATCCCATAAAATCTCTAAAAATCCACAAAATAGTTTTAGTATAATAGTTTGATATACAAACATGCGTGAAAAAATTCAACACATATTTCAAACAATTTTAACCATTTTTGTGACTTTGAAATTTTACCGAAACCAAAAAATCCGTACTTTTCAAAACTTGGATTTTTGAATTGAAAATTCGTTTGTCCAAAACTCATCCAAATACAAAAACATGATATTTGGAACAACTTGAAAGCATATAGTATATGGATATAATCCAATATACATATAAAGATATATATCAATATTTTTGACAAATAAATCCAAAAATACGTTTTGTTAAAATACCAAAACAC
>JAVJIF010025686.1:0-115859 GCA_038442645.1 Agave tequilana | reverse complement strand
TATCAAATAAAATGATGCATAAGCTTGTTTAAGATACCAATTGAAATATAATAGTCATTAAAGAAATCAAGCTTAGCATAACCAAAATTTATGCTCAAAGATATAGAGATATAGTAAGCACAAATAAAGCATATATATGTATGAAAATTTATAACCAATCGAATTGATACTATTGAAGATGAAAGCATACATATATAAAAACATATATGAGTATACAAAAAGAATGTCAATAGTGATACCAATTGAAAAAAATCCAATGATACCAAATTGAAAACATAATAAGATCAAGTGTATAACTCATATTACCTTCCAACCATTTCATGTACAAGTTTAAAGAGATTTTTAATATAAACATACAAGGCATGGTCGCCCAAACCAACCACCCGTGGATGGGTAGGGGTTTCAAAAATAGGTTTGAAAATATAGTATGTTTGAAAAACACTACCAAAGGAAGAATACGAACTAGTATATATGAAACTTTATAAACTAGTACGAAATCCTTCAAGTAAGGAATAAGACAAAATTATATTTCATGAAACATGAAAATCACTCAACAATTGACACTCAAAAGATATAAAGCTCATATAGGACTCTTGAGAATAAAATCATGAGAAAACCTCAAATAATGTTAGTGTACAAGTTTTGTGTGAAAAACATAGTCATGAAAATAGTCAATTTAGCTCAATAAGAAATTCCTTAAAAACATGAAAATCATCAAAACGATTTAATCTTCAAGGCATATGTATGTCTTGTACAAACTAAAGAATACATACATATCCAAACATAACGAGCCCACAAAAGTATATGCATGAAGGCAAGGCTCAAAGGATGTATATGTATAGACAATAGTTTAGACAAAATAGACATATACATGAAGCTAAACATAAACATGAAGAACATGTAGTAAAAGGGAATACAAGTCAAATGCATGAATCATCAAAACTAGGCTATACTAGTACATCTAATGAGTACAAATGAGCGTTCAAGCACAAACGTGTAATAATCTTTTTGTGGCTCACTAGTTGTACAAGTATATATCCAGTTTTAATGAGAACTAACATCTAAACATGTAATCAAACATGAAGCATAGAAAACAAACACAAACTCATATGATCATTATGAGAATACACATGCATTAATCTAGGACATCACATTAGTTAAACTAAAGTGAGAACACTAAATATGGGTCCATATAAACATGGGTGTCTCAAATACTAATCATGCATGTCATAGGACTAATAAACATGGCTTATGACATAATGACATTAAAATAATGCATGCTATAAATGAATGATCTAAAAGCATGCAAACTAATGAGGAGTAAGAGATCGTTACCAAAATCGAGAGGGCAACTCTCTATGTCTCCAAAATAAGGTGGTCCTCCCACCAAACTCCCCTTGAAAGTGATGCATCCAAATAGTCCTCTTTAATCTCGGAACGCATCCACCTCAAGGCACCATAGCTCTCACGTCATACGAGAGCCCACACATACATCAAATACAATAGGGGTGGTCTTTGGTACCCACACTCTTTTGGGTCCATGGGGGTTAGTTCCTTTCCTAACCCAAATAAATTTAGTTGCTAAATTTACATCATGTATCTTATCATAGCAAAATTTAGCAAGGTGGCCCTTACGTCCACAATGGGTACAAGTGTACACATGAGCATACATCGTGTTGTGTACATGAACGTGCGAAGCATGTGTATGCGTGTGTGGGTGAGCATGCAAAGATGGAACTTGTTTCTTTCGAAACATAGATTCCAAACGTGAGTGGTTCAAAGCATAATGGCTCAAAGTGGAGCCCAAACAATCCACACTCTTCTTTAACAAACAAATATCATTTTTATCATGGAAGAAGAGGTGCATGCAATAGGTGAGCTAGAAGATGAAGCTACACTAGCATGGCAAACATGTGAATCTATATCATTTTTTCAAAGATTCATTTTTCTTTAAGCAATCTTTCAATTCTTGTGAAATCAAATTTTATTTTATTTTTCAAAGAATTATTCTCTTTTAATACAAAATCAAAATTTGAAGTTAAACCTCATTTTTCTTCAAAATATTCACAATCATTTTTACTTTTTAAAAATTTTGTTTTCATTAAGTGCAAGATCAAGTGAAATTTAAGTGAGTCACTTTCACTTGAAATCTCATCCCTTTATTGCAAAACATTCTCAAGTCTAGAAGATAAATTTTTATTTTCTTCTTTTAAACCAAAATTTTCCTTTTTCAAAAGTTTATATTTTGAAATCAAATTTTCACAATTTTTAGCATTCATCATTCATGCTTGTGCCTCTAACACTCATTGCAATAGGAACTAGTGCTTACCTTTAGTTGAGATTCCGATTGTACCTCAAGGGAGTCATTCCTTGGACCATGAAGCAATGTTCATCGGACTTTTCTCTCCTAGATCTCCTCTTCTTATCGATAATCTTTGGTAGCTCGGGAGAAGTCAAAATGCTCCATACTGCAAAAGCGGACTCATAGTGAGAAAACACATGTAAATAATCTTTATGAAGAGATGCTCTAAGTGCCTTTAGGGCTATTGCATTGGACTTTATAGCTTGCTATCATTAGGGTAGGATTCCTTGGTAATGGCAAGGTAAACATGCAAGCCTAGGGCTTTTAAATGACAACTTATAAGAACCTTCCATATGTCAAGTCTAGAGATATCAAACTTGGGAGGAACATCCATGAGTGCAAGCTATATGTGTGCAAATGCAAATGCAAATGTAGATTAGCAAAAAGATCACACTCCTAGGTGGTTAAACCTAATATCAGGAGCGTAGGCTCTGATACCAATTGAAAGTACACATAGAGGGGGGGTGAATAGGTGTACCTCTAATCTAATGAACTAAATGTGGAAATTAAAGACTTAATTGCAACTACACTTAATGCAACCAACGAGTGTAGCCAAATTCCCGGTGAAGGGCACTGGACTAACTCCTCTTATTCCTCTGAATAAGAGTTGAGGCGCTATATGAAGCTCTCGTGGTTTAGCACAAGTGAGGCACACAAACACACAAGCATGTATATGATATGGCAAAGTAAAGCAATGCACAAAGTAAAGAGAGAGAGAAAGAGTCAATGGATCAAATGCAAACACCAAGATTTGTTTCGAGGTTCGAGCACCCAGCTCTACGTCCCCGCCTTCACACAGAAGGATTTCCACTAACTCTGTCCACAAAGGACTCCCACACAGGAACCTCCACCGAGGATTTGGGGCAATACAATAATCGGGAGTACACAACTCCTCTCTTTACAAACACAACCTCTACACTTAGAGGTTAGGCACAAAGCTACCACAAAACTCAATCAACCTCACAAATGAGGGATGGGCACAAAGCCAACCAATCAACCTCTCACTAGAGGGATAGGGTATAAAGCCACCACTCCACAAATCAACCTCTACATAAGAGGGATAACACAAAGTAGGAGGGTTTACAACTTGGTGATCAAAAGACCACAAACCAAATCTTTTCCACAAAAACAAGGATCCTATAGAGAGGATAGAATGATAAGCTCAAGTGTGAAAAACAAAGTGTTTTTAATAAAGAAAATCACTTGGGAAACTCTCCAAAAGATATAGAATTTTTAGATCAAAAACAATTCCCAAAGACTATTTTCTTTGAAATATCAAAACACTTTCAAAAACAATTGAAGATCAAATCTTTGAAGCTCTAAAACACTTTTTAAAACTTGTGAAAATACTAGAGAATGGGAGAATTTTTTTGCTCTTGAAAGTCTTAACAAAAACTGGCCTCAAATGGGTATAAATAGCCCATGAAATATTCTGCCCGTTGGCTGCGACTAGGCCAGAAATGGCCTTCCGGTCGACCGGCCAACGGTCAAAAAACTGACCGTTGTGCCTTCCGGTCGACCGCCGGTCGACCGGGCCCTGAACCAGAGAGCAACGGCTCTCTGGCCGGTCGACCGCACCCGGACCCGGTCGACCGGGGCAACCCGAGAGTGGGTTGCCTTCAGTCGGTCGACCGGCCCAAAGGGCTGGCTGCGTGCACGTTCTTGTGAACGTCGGTCGATCGGTCCGGTCGACCGACTCTGGGTCCGTCGACCGCCAGAGCCTGGCAGGCAGAGATTTTGAGACTGAAAAACTAGGTTTTTAATATCCTATTAAATCCCATAAATTCTCTAAAAATCCACAAAAATAGTTTTAGTATAATACATTAATATACAAACATGTGTGAAAAATTTCAACACATATTTCAAACTTTTTGAACCATTTTTGTGTCTTACAAATATGCCGAAAACCAAAATCCGTATTTCCAAAACTTGGATTTTGAATTGAAAATTCGTTTTGTCCAAAACTCATCCAAATACAAAAACATGATACTTAAACAATTTGAAGCATGTTGTATATGGATATAAGTCCAATATACATATAAAGATATATATCATAGTTTTTGATAATAATTCCAAAAACAAGTTTTGTTAAAATACAAAAACCTAAATACATGAATAGGCATATCAAAATAAGTTTGTCTAAGATATGAAGCATACATGTATATAGAACAATATATATACATTAAACCATGTAAACTTATTTTGAATCTACCTATTCATGAAAATCAAGATCGGTTAAACCTAAACCGAAAAACCAAAACCAAAACATGAAACGTGTGTGTGTTGTGAACTTGAGCATATCACACTATCTAGTCTTTACAAATGGATCTAAAAACATAAACTAAACTAAGTACCGAAGTCTTCTTGTAGAGCGCCGTCTCCAAGTCGACTCGATCCAACCGTGATCCACCGAGCTTGACTCCAACGAGTGCTAGGTATGAACTTTGTCGCTCGGGCTCTTGAATCACCATGTGAGAAGCTCCAAAACACCTTTGTTGAAGCTAATCACCTACTAATATCTTGGTTAAGTATCTAAAACTAAACATCACAAGATTATTAGTAAACATAACTACATGAGTTAATCATCATCAAAACTAGAGTGGAAGGCCACTGGGCCAACAAGATCTTTACAAATCAGTCGGTTTAAAGCAAGAATAAAAGGCCGTTTTGTCAAAGCCAGAAGATGAAACGGGAAATCCAGAGCCAGATAAAGCTGGATCACGAAACGAGGAGGTGTACCCCCCCGGTCGCGGCCACCTGGCCACAGCCAGGCCGCGTTTTCGCGGCCGTTCGATTAGGTTGGGGGAGTGTTTGCTCCCCAAATCTTCTTACGCCCTCTGCCTGGTTTTCCTTATAAATACCATTTTCGACAAAGAAGAAGGGAGCGAAGACTAGGATTAAATTTCTTGTTCATTTTTAGGGTTTTAGGAGCATTGTTAGATAGCTTGGAGAAGTTGTATCTCCTCTTTATTTTTTCAGTTTAGACCAGCAAAGAGAGAAGAGTGAAATTGAGTATGTAATTCGTCTTTGAAGTGATAATTAAAGGAGCTTCTACTCGCTTATTCAACTCAACTCGAATTCGGTATGTTTATGTTTGATTTTCATTCTCTTGTTTGTTTCCCTTCATCATGAGTAGCTAAATCATTTTCTACGCTCACTAATTAATCTTTTCTACATCCTCTCTCTCGATTGAATTTTATGAAAGAACTCTCTTGAATCATAATGCCAAAGTTAAACTTTACTCTTGAAAGCTCTTGATGATGCTCTTCTTTTAAAACTAGACTTTCAAAGTACAAATATTTTCAAATCATTTTTATTCCATACTTACTTCTTCGTGCTTGATGGTTTAACATTCTATTTTAATGTTGTGTTAAGAAAGACCTCAAGATTTGATTCAAAATCATCTCATTTGTTTTACTTGAACATTAAAGAACTAAGCTTTTTTCCTATGATAAAAGTGATGTACCAAAAATGTTCTTGAGATAAGTAAGTAGTTGAGTAGAAAATTAGTGAGCCCAGATCTTTTCCTATATAAAAAACAACCAAACAATCTTCATCATTTTTAAAGATCACCTTTTTCAAAGCCTTCTCTAATTTTTAAGTTTTTCTTTTAATCACTTTCTTTCTCTCCATTCTCTTTTCAACTAAAAAACAAACACCATTCTTTGCTTTCTAAACAAAAACACCGAAAAGCTTCATCGCATTCCTCCTCGTGGACACGACCCGTTAGCCAAAGCTAGACGGTTATTCTTATCTCTTTCATTTCACAATCATATATACATATATATATATATACATACATATATGAGGAAATGTACCTCAGCCGCCAACTGAGAGAGACTCTCTCAGCTGGCGCTTCAATATGATCGCACTGACTGCGATATAGTCGCAGTCCACTACGACATAGTCACAATCCTTAAAAATCAGATATTTCAGTGTAATTAGAACTGGGACCATGATAGCAGTCCTAAGAAGAAGGCTGCGATCATGATCGCAGTTCTCAGAAAACACTACTACCATGATAGCAGTCCTCAGAAAAATATTGCGACTTGATCATAGTCCTCACAAAAAACTGTGACCATGGTAGCATCGCCCAAAATTGTGGCTGAAATTCAGCCACGTTGCGCAAGCTAAGTGTCTCTCTTAACTGGTGGCTGAGGTACAAACCCCCCCTCTATATATATATATATATATATATATATATATATATATATATATATATATATATATATAATATATATATTATATGGGGTTACTGTACCTCAGCCGGCAGGCTGAGAGAGTTCTCTCAGCCGGCGGACGTGGCAACATCACCGCCCCATATCTCTAATAAATTTTGGCGGACAAAATCCTGAAAAATCCCGCCTAATTTACTGTCAGTCACGTCAACTTTGTATTTTCCGAAAATACCCTCCCTCACAACCTTTTACCTTATGTTAAAAATTTGTCTTTCAGAAAAATTTACAGCTCTAAAATTTCAACCGGCGATTCTGATTCAATTAGTTATTTTCTTTCACAAATTTGATCCGTTTTTTAAAAAATATTTTGCAACTGATGGCGCCGAAGAAATCATCCGTCGAAAGAGGTACTACAAAAAATGATATTTTCAAAAATTTTTAGCGTTTGTGTATTTTAATAGTTTTAAAATTTTTTCAGATTTATTTTCGGGTCGCAATTTTTTTTTTTAAAATCTTGGAACCATGGTCGCAATTAAGAAAGAGATTTTGAAACTTTAGATGACGAATAAATTTTTAAATTTATAAATTTTGTAACACGACGATAAAGGTCCTATTTTTTTCAAATTTTTTTATTTCCTTCTATTTTTACTATGTCGCAGTATTTTCGAAAAAGTGATGTGCATACACTGCATGCGACCTCGGTCGCAGTTGATAAAATTATAGTTTCAGATTTGTGCGACTTTGGAATTTTTTTTTAGACCTTTCCTTGTAGCCGAATGCGACGTTGGTCGCAGTATATGAAACTTACTTTTTTTTTCTTACACACTGACGACATGGGGTCGCAATTGTTTAAATATGAGTTGTCGTCTTTTGCGACCAAGGTCGCAGTGTATTTAACGTCATTTGTTTTATCATACTTGGTCGCAGCTGTTTATGATTGCACAGTAGTCTTTTGCGACCTTGGTCGCAGTGTCGAACCGGGTCGCAGTTGTTTCTGATTGCACTGTAGTCTTATGCGACCTTGGTCGCAGTGTCGTCCCTGGTACAAGTTTATGTTTGCAATGTATGACTGCGACCTTGGTCGCAGTTTATTTAAAAAATATGCTTTTTAAAAACATTGGTCGCAGTGTATGATTGCACTATAGTCTTATGCGACACTGGTCGCAGTGTCGTCCGGGTGCAAGTTGTTAGTGTTTGCATTGTATGACTGCGACCGAAGTCGCAGTTTATAAAAAACAAATATGCCTTTTACCCCTTATAATTTTTAAATGATCATTGGTCTGAACTGTTAATTTTTCTTACTATGTAGGTAAACAACAGATAAAGGTTCGTCATTTGAGATCAAGCCTGAAACCTATGTGCGAGTTCATGAAGAAATTTAAAAAGTACATTCAGGCAGATTTCGTAGAGGCGATCAAGAATACCCCATTTGGACCAATCTTCATGTCCTTCTACAATGAAGAATTTGGAGCTGAAAAGGGTCTAAAATCAAACGTTGCTATACTGCGTATTTTAGACCAGTATGATAGGGATACAAGGACATTTAGAATTGGGGGCAAACAGATTGAGTTAACAGTTGAGGATGTTGCCCTCACATTTGGTCTACCTATCATTGGGGCAGATTTTGTGATGAATAAAACATGTACGATGAAAGATAGAGGGGTGATAAAACATTATTTCTCCAATATAAAGAAGATCACTAAAGTATCCATTGAAGATGATTTGGATGATCTGCTGGTCAAGAAGAGGAGGAGGCGTGAAGTAGATGTGACAACGGATGAACAGCTTGAGCAGCAAATGACTTTACATGAAATTATAAGAGACATGCACAGACTTGCAGCTCAAGACTTTACCACATTAATCATTCTATACATGTCGGCCACTCTTTTCTTCTCTGGCAGTAAATGCACGGTGCGTGGTATATTGTGGAACAGATTGGCAATATGCAGCTGATGAGGACAATATGCTGGGCAAAAGCTGTTTGGCAATTCCTGATTGAGTCAATGGACATCTTCAGGCAAACCACGTACGAGCTGCAAGGATGCTCCGTGCAAATAATTGTAAGTACAAATCTCAAATTTGGCCAACATTGTATGAAATTTACCCCAAAAAAATTGTGAATATCTGTGTAAACTAATTTAATTTTCCTTTTTTGCAGTATTGGCTATGTGAGAGGGCTCCTATTTTTGAGCTGAGGTCTGGTTTGGAGGACATAATCCCACGCGTTTTAAGATGGGACCTCCAAAATATTAGTAGATCTCTACTTCAAGTTGATCTAAGTGAGATTGACGGCAATATTGTAAGTTAGACTTCTTTTTATGTTCAGTACAAATAAAATGAGACCATAGTCGCAGTATTGAGCTGCACCTTTCGCAGTTCGTTTTGTGCCTGACAAACAATGTGCGACCATGGTCGCATTCTCCTGAAAATACCTTTTACATAGAATGCGACCATGGTCGCAGTGTTTAGCTGCATGGCTTGGCAGATAATTTGGGCATGACAAACATACTGTGACCATGGTCGCATTCTTTTCTAAAATACTTCATAAATAAACTGCGACCATGGTCGCAGTATCATTATTTCATTGTTTTTTTTTAACTTACCTTTTTCTGTTTATTTTCAGATTTTGAATCGAATGACCAACATCTCTATTGCTGAAAAAAATATGGTTGGCCTTCCTGTTGAAGGGGAAGAGGAGGAGGAATAAGAAGAAGCAGAAGATGAAGATGAAGATGAAGAAGGAGAAGAAGAAGAAGGAGATGAAGGAGGTCATACATATAATGAAACTTACATCCCGGCGGAAAAGGAGCCAGAACCGGCTGAAACGTGTGAGCAAGAACCAGTTTTGAAGGTTATTTGCCACCTCCACCGGATGTTCAAGCAGAAGAAATAAAACAATTGAGGTCTCAAAATCAGTACTTGAGAGAATATGTTTCTCAGCTTGAAAAAAAAATTGAAAATATGGAGACTGAGAACAGAGTCGAGGATGAATTAAAATTAAAAAGGAGAGAAAAAAGAGAAAATAAAAAACAAAAAAGGCAGCAGAGGAATTAAAATTTAAAAAAGAGCTGTTGAGAGCAGCCGCTGCTGCGAAGAAGGAGAAGGAGAAGAAGAGGGAAGAAGAGAAGGAAAAGGAGAAGAGGAGGAGAGAAGTGGAGGAGAAGGAGAATAGAAGAAGGGAAGAGGAGGAGAATGAAAGGAGAATGAGGGAAGAAGAGGAGAAGGAGAAGAATAGGAGGGAAAAGGAGGAGCAGGAAAAAGAGGAGAGGAGGAGGGAAGAGGAGGGGCAGGAGAGGAGGAGGAGGGAAGAGGAAGAGAATGAGAAGAGGAGGAAGGTGTTGGAGGAGTTAAATAAGAAGAGGGAGGAAAAGAGGAAAGTGGAGGAAGAGGAAATTAGAAGGAAGGGTGAAGAGGAAAAGGAGCATAGAAGAATGAAGGAACAGATGGAGAAGCAGGCTGAAGAGGAGAAGAAGAAAAAACTGGAAGAGGATAAAATCATGGGTTCTGAATCTATTTTAAATATTCCTGGAGAAGATATACCGAGTTTTTCTCTGAATATAACTCAAATGATTCAAGAAATCCAAGAGATAGAGCTTCTGAAGAAGAAATTCAAGAACATACTCCGCCTCAGAAGTAATCCTCAAAAGAAGCTGTTTTGGAATACTCTAAAGGAACGATAGAGAGGGGAGTCAAAGAACGCAAGCGCGCTGAAAGAGATCGCGATGACTCCGACTTCGTTTATCCAAAACAGAAGAAGAAAAAAATGAACATCCTCTTCCACAGCCTGCGGCTGTGAGTTCTGCCGCTGGTTTCGGCGATAAAGAGATTTCCTCTACTGAGCCAAAATCGAGAGAATTGACCGAAACCAGAGCATACAGAATTCTGCAGCCCCATCAACAAGCTCTTATAAAAAATTTCTTCGACAAGTCCTTCTCTGAGTAAGTTAATTCATATCAAAAAATCTGTTATACCTTTATATAAGAACAATTAAATTACTAACTTTGTTTTGAAACTTGCAGTTCTACTGTGTATCAGGATACCGAAAACGGAATCATGATTACAAGGAATGACATTGAGGACCTGATGTTCAGTAGAGACTTAGATGCAAACATTATTCATTTCTACATGAAGCATATTGAGAAAGGAGAAGAATTAAAAAGCATATTCTTCCGGAGCGAAGCTTGGGTAAAATCTACTTTAGCCTTTACGGTTTAATTTAATATCAATTGTGAAACAGACTAATATTTCTATCTCTGTGTAGGCATGTACTGCGACTAAGGTCGCAGTTTATAATTTAAATGTATTGCGACTAACTCAGGTATTGCGACTAAGGTCGCAGTTTAAAATTAAAATGTATTGCGACTAACTCAGGTACTGCGACTAAATCATGTACTGCGACTAAGGTCGCACCTGCGATCAAGGTCGCACCTGCGATCAAGGTCGCAAGTTATATTTAAAATGTATTGCGACTAACTCAAGTACTGCGACTAAGGTCGCAGTCTATGAAAATATTAATTACAAAGAATATAATTTTGGTACAGAAAAGAGTGCGACCTAAATAGCAGTTGCTGGCCGTCTTTATCAAATAACAGCACTGCGACCTTGGTCGCTATATTAATTACTATAAAATGTGTTAATAAGAAACGCTGCGACCTTGATCGCAGTCTCTTGTCTTGACTTAATGACTTCTTATTTTAATTTATTTTTTCTTATATTTAAATTCATTTTGTATTTTATTTAATTTTGTTTTTTCTTGCCCGCAGCATGGTGTTGTAAATAAAAGTGAAGATCTGGAAAATCATTTCATCAAGCAGAAGCTGTTGAAAAACTGGACAGCTGATGTGCAGTACATGTTCTTCCCGATCAATCACAAACATAGTGCCGAAGATCCCGGATTTCACTGGACCTTGCTGGTATTAGATTGCGATACACAAGAGTGGTTTTATTACAACTCTTTGGTTCCAGCTGACAAAAAAAGTAGTATATCAAAGCTTTACCAAAAAGATGCAAGAATAATGGTGAGTTGAAGTTTAATATTTCGATTACTGGAAACTTGCATTTAATTTGATTAATACTAATTTTTGTTCCTATTGACATTGCAGAAAGAAAGATTATTACAGATTTTTGAGATTGATTTCAATAAATTAATGAGAAAAATAAATATAAAATACGAAAAATGCCCCCAACAATCAAACAGGTATATAAATTTTTGACATCTCCTTACATTTTATATTTTCTACCTTTTTTAGTACCAAAAATCTAATTTCAATTAATGATTACTCTATGGAATTTTCAGTGTTGATTGCGGTGTATATGTATGCAAGTACATGGAAAGCATAGCGTCTGGTAGTCCATCAGCTGTTGATACTGTTACGGATGCTCATGTACAGAGACTAAGAAGTGAGCTTGCATACATGATACTTGCAGATAGAGAGAAGAGTTGGGATAAAGAAACAGAAATGATACGAAGGATGACATTTCAAGACTGACAGTTGACAAACTATTGATATACCACAATTTTTTATTTTATAAATGTAAAAATAATTGTAATTGCAATTCATTAAATAATTATTTTGTTTTATTGATTTAATTTATAAACATTTCTATATATTTATTTATTATAATTTCCATTGATTATTTCCAATCTACATTTGTTACACCTTGGATTTTACTATTGCGTATTGATATTAGAAACAAACATGCGTTCAGCAATTGTACTGCGACCAAAGTCGCAGTAATGACCTGTTTGAGTTTTAGCGTTTCCTTATACGGCGATACTTTTTTGAAATATATGATGATCTGCTCTCTAAGGTTAATTGTGTGAATTAAAAAATTTTAACTACTATGTCTTGGTTGAAATGCTGTACAATTGTTACAAACCTTCATTTTAAATATTTTACTAATAGTCTTTATTGATGTTTGCACATAACTAATATACTGTGACCAAGGTCGCAGTTAATAATTAAATTATTTCACCCGAATAAAATTTAAAATAAAGGTTGCGACTTTGGTCGTAGTTGCTGGCCGCAGTCTTAATAAAACAACAACACTGCGACCTTGGTCGCAGTTGCTGGCGGCAGTCTTAATCAACAACAACACTGCGACCTTGGTCGCTATGCATGTTAATATAAAGGAAACACATACCTATTGTACTGCGACATAAGTCGCAGTCATGTACTGCGACCCCTAGATTGCAATTGCTGACCATATTTATCAATAACAACACTGCGACCTTGGTCGCAATTAACCATGTACACTGCGACCAAAGTCTCTGACTACATTATATACAAAAAAATTAAACAATGTAGGAGAATTTTGAAGCAGTAAAACTTTAAAGTACAACTACTTACAAAAATAATACAGTAAAAATTAAAGAATGATAATAAATCTGATTATAATGACACGCCAGTGGCAGACTGCGACATGAATCTCTCTACAATGTGCGATCCTGGTCGCACTTCATGAAAAAATTGAAGTCTTTGTTCCTTCAAGATGGAGGCAACCCAAACCTACTTCTTCTGCCATTAAAAAGGAAATAGTAAGAATTTTAAAGATACATCATTATAAAAAAATGATTAGCTGGTTTAATGTAATACCAGTAACGGACAACCAGTCCTGTAATGGCCCAGCTCTTGGCAGTTACCACATCTTCGATGCTTAACTTCCTTCTGATATATAGAATCTTTAAAACCAGACTTAAGCCTGGATGCAGCTCTAGGCCTCCCCTTGGTTGTACAGGACCAATTGGATCACATATATTCAATTCTTCACCATCTCGCAATACGACAACGGATCCACTGGAACCAACTGTAGTTTTAGGCTGTGATGAATGATCATTTCCTGAAATGATCTGTATTCTCTAGTGGTTTCTTGGGCAAAACTTTCCAAATAAACCTCCAACTTTGAAAGATGGATATCAGAATCAGCGACCATGTCAAGAATTGCATTAAATTTTGAACGAATTGTCCACAATCTAACCGTCCGTGGAGTACCTTGACTGGGAAAAGGCCTGATGCCATTTTCAATTGCAACGTTTTTGTAACGAGCATCCACCTCCATCTCTGAAGTATATATGATTCCGGTATATGTGTAACGTGATTGCGCCATAAAATACACAGAATATGTCTACATAGGATACCCTCTGTTTCAAATAACGAGCAACTACAAGAAACATGAAGTTCCTCACGCTTATCATAACTGACCTTTTCCCAGCTGTCTTTTGATTCTGAAAAATTACCAACCAAATATGTTGATCCAGGTTTGTCGTGTTCCACCTCTTCTGAAAATAGTGTCATTATAACTGCCCATTCCTTTTGGAACAACTGAAAAATCTTCGGTGTATACAACTTCGAAACCTGTATCTCATATGGATTGGATGTACAATTGGGCACAGAATTCAAACCCCTAAAATCTTGAAGAGATTCAGATGTACGACGGGAAGCCACAGCTTTATCATATTGGTGAACAAATTCCACTAGTTTAGTGTTTGAGTTAACAAAACCATCAAAGAAGGAATTAATACTCTCGGACCTCTGACTGGTTGTCATTCCAGCACAGAAAACATCCTTGAGATATGCATTAACCCAATGTCCACGGAGCCAATACATCTTCATCAACCAACTGTCATCTTCTTCTTCTAACTGATATTTTTCATTCATCAGACGCCATCATTCCTCACAGGTGCTTATATCGCGGGAGCTGTACCAAGCATGGAAATCGGAGACCATATCTTCTCCATACTTGTTTGACATTGGGATTTGTTGCTCGGCATATGTTTTCGCACATGCCAGAAACAGTAACGGTGCCGAGAAGTTGGGAAAACAATCTTGATGGCGTCACCAATCTGCGCATCCTGATAAGTAATAATCAGCTTCGGTTCAACTCCAGGCATGCACTTGAGCCATTTTTGGAATAACCAAACAAAAGTATCCCTCTGCTCATCAGCAAGCAATGCACAGCCGAACAAAATTGACTGTCGGTGATGATTTACTCTAGTGAAGGGAGCAAATGGCAAGCTCAAGTGATTAGTCATGTATGTTGTGTCAAAAACGATCACATCACAGAACCTCAGATACGAGGAAATAGCTCTTCCATCAGCCCAAAAATGCTTCTAAGTGTGCCCGCGTTATCGACTTCACTTGAAAAGAAGAATTCTGGATCGGTCTCGGCTTTCTCTTGAAAATATTTGATAATAGCAATAAACTCATGACCGCAGTTATTTCTACGTTGACGAGTGAAATCAATAACTTGTTGAGGGCTCACTTCTTCACAGCCTGCTCCCTGGCTCATTGCATTAACAACGCGGGTAATATTTGAAGGCCGCATTCCAACATCAACCAGATTGGTCATAATGCTTCTGCTAATTTTTGAACGATGATTCTGGTGAGAGTAATGGTGATGTACCTTATCCGGGCTTGACAATTCATGTGAATGAGTATCAACAAATTTTGTGATAACCCAATGTCTTTTGTCCAAAAAAAACAAAGACGGATATGCATCTCAACAGGACAAGCTACTCTAGTGTTAACTCGACGATGCACTGTAAGCCCCTCTTGTCTTTTGTCACACAACTTCTTCAGACCTTCCTTGTTGCAGCAAAATTTTCTGCAAATAATCTCAAAGGAGGCTTCCGTGACTTATCCGTACCTTTTCTTCTCACGCTAAAACCTCTATTCCTTGCAAAACAATTGTAGAAATTGTATGCTTCCATATCCAACAGGAACTGTTTCCCTATAAACTTATCTGAGCTTCCAGACATTTCTCCATGTGCATTCATATCCTACAAAAAACAATTACACGAATTAAATGAATATAAATATTTTTTAGATATCACTGTAATATAAAATATAAGTTATATAAATGCGATCAAGGTCGCATAAGAGATGAAAACTATATTACTTCTTATTAAAATACTGCGACCAAGGTCGCAGTTATCCGTATGAGAAGAAATCTATATTACTTCTTAATAATGACTGCGACCTAAGTCGCAGTAAATAAAAATAAGATTTCACATACGACATGAAATCTATAATACTCCTTTATTGAAGACTGCGACCTAAGACGCAGTTATCCGTATGTGAAGAAATCTATATTACTCCTTACTAAATACTGCGACTTAAGTCGCAGTTATCCGTATGTGAATAAATCTATATTACTCCTTACCAAAGACTGCGACTTAAGACGCAGTTACCCGTATGTGAAGAAAGCTATATTACTCCTTACAAAAGACTGCGACCTAAGACGCATACCCAAAAAAAAAGATTTCACAGCCGGAGATTATTTTCAAATAAGATTGCGACCGAATATTAAAACGGTCGCATTTCTAAAACTTTAAATCATTTGTTATAGGTCGCAGTACCTATAGACTTAAAGAGAAAAATTCAATATTTAAGAAATTGTTTTTAAAAAAATGAAACAATTAAAACCTGTTGATCGGCATGCAAAGATGTTAACCCTTCAAGATTTTCAATATTCTGAGAGAAAGTAGAACCAGATGCAATATCTTCCATATTTAGATCGCCCGTAGACTGCTCAGACGTCGACATTAAATATTTTGGAGAAAAATTTGATCTGAAAGATTTTATATTTTCAGAAAAAAGTTTATCGCAGGCTGAAAAGGAGAAACTAGATCTTTCAAAAAGAGGTAAGGAAATAGAAGAAAAAGTAATTTATATAGAATAACCTAAAACCTATAAAGAGCGGCAAAAAATAATAAACAATAAGGAAGGTTACCGAAAGAGTTGCTTTTCATAAGGGGTATTTGGTAATTTAACTTCTTCCTAAAAGCGTGCCGCGAGTCAGTGAAGTGACAAATTGAGCCACGTCACCGCAGGCTGAGAGAGTACTCTCAGCCCGCAGGCTGATATACATTTTTCTGATATTATATACATATATATGAAAAGTAAATAAATCTAATTATTGATTAGTGATCAGTCACATATATTGCATATACATTATCACCTTACCATACTTTTTAGCTAATAAATCCTAATAATAAGTCTTCTTCTTCTTTGTTAAATGTAGGCCCAATTGCTAAAAGAAAGGAAAGAGAAACAAGCCCAAAAGCCCACCAAATTCTGATTTAATTTAGAATAAATTAGAAATTAAGGAATCAGGGCAAAATCTTGGCATATCAGAGAGGTTGAAAACCGGTTGAAAAGAATCCTCCCAAATCAAGCAGTTAAAGCCAACAATCAGGCCAAATCTGCAAATCCTGGAGCTAAAACGAGAAAACCAGCAGAAGATATGGCGAATCACTAAAGAGGGGAGTTCCACCACTTGGGTGTGGCCATCTGGCCACACCAGGGCCGCTGAAACGCGCCCAAGCCGCATTTCCATGGCTTGCTGAAAGCTGTTAGGGGAGCGTTTGCTCCCCCAATCTTCTCACAAACCTCACCCCTCTGGTTTTCCCTATAAATACTATGTTCAACAGAGAGGAAAAGTAGCGAAGATTAGGATTAGAATTTTTGTTTATACTTTAAGGTTTAGGCTCTTTGTTAGATAGTACAAAAGTTGTATTTTGTTTTGCAATTTGTAGTTCAGTACAAATACTTGTGAGAGAGAGGAATTGAGTGCTTGTAACTTGAAGATTGAAGTGACATCAATACAAGAATCGAGCTACTTTTCTTTCACTCATTTACGGTATGTCTTGCGTTATTTATTTGCATTTTTCTTTGTCTTCCATGAGTAGCTAAATCGGTTTTCTGGGCTCACTATTGTACCTCTCTCCATTCTTCTTCTCTTCTGATTTTAATGAAAAAGACTCAATGAATCATTTGCATGCCTAACTTAAAGCCTTTCTTCTTGAAAGTGTTCTTGAAGGCACATGACGATGGGTTTGATTTTTAAACTCTTACTTCTTTTAAGAACGTCTCTTGAACTTGTCTTTATCTCATACTTGAACTTCCTGATGATTTAACATTCGATTCAAAATGGTTTCTTAAAGAAAAGAGTGAACCTTTCCAACCATCTTATATGCTTACTTCAAACTTTCTAAAGTCAACCTTAAGTTTTGCCTATGATCAAGTTGAGGCACTAAGGATTTCAATAGAAGAATAAACGGTTGAGTAGTGAGATAGTGAGCCCAGATTTTTCTTCTTTATTAATATCAAACCAAACAATTTTCCAGCTTTTTAAATCACCTTCTCCAAAGTTGCAATTTCTCTTTTAATCATCTCCTTCTTTCCATTCTCTTTTCAATTAAAAATGAACACAATTCTTTATTACTGAACGAAACACCGAAAAGCTTTCATCGCATTCCTCCTCGTGGACACGACCCGTTAGCCACAAGCTACACGGTAAATCTCTTAACTCTTTGATTTTGTTAATCAATTTTTGGCGCCGTTGCCGGGGAGGGAACGGTGTAATTATTTTTTTAACAAGTTTGGTATGTTGTTTCAGGGACTTCAAGATTCAGGTCTAGCATTCAAGCTTTGCAAGAGAAGACTTGCAAATTCTGTGCCCCTACTCTCGAAAGTAGGAAACAGAATTTCAAGAAATTGCGTTGCAAAAGTTGAAAATATCGTTGGACTACTAAAACTCTTTTTTGCAGGACATATTGCTCGCAAAAAATTAAGTTTTTTGTTCGTTATATTCTTGCTATATCTACTATCCACCATCCATGTTTTAATTCAACAGTAATTTAAGTGATTGTTAATTGCTTAAAAAACGTTTAGACTTGCATTCTAGGCATTTGTCTAATTACATTTATTTTACAATTACTATTGAAGAGAGCTGGAGACAAGGTACGTATGCATAGCATATAGTTTAGGAAACATTCTTGGGTGATATTTTGCTTTTGAATGTTACTTTTCTGTATCATGCACACTTTGCACAATAAATTCTAAGGGCAAAACCAATTCAAGATAAGGTGGGGAAGTCATTACCCTTCCTTAGCCCACAAACCATCTCCAAGCACGCACAACCTAAGCCTAAGTAAAATCTGATAGACGTTGGCCTTAGGAACATCTCGAACTCACTAGGAGATTATCCTAAGGGGGAAGGTGTTGGAATTTGACTCCTGCCAAATCAGTGTCTAGGAAGGGGATTGAGGCCCGAAAGCCCGAAGGTTGGTGGTTACTTAATTAAGGAATGTCTTTGACGGATAACCTCCCACCAATCTTGCCCGCCTGCCTGGCTAATTAGCTTGTGGTCAAAGTCTACATTATACCTCCTATGGACAATCAACCAGTTAGGAGTTGTCTAGGTCAAGGTTACCTTAGACTAGGCTTGGTTGTTTTCTCTTCTTAACTATTGGTGAACTTGTTTGTGATTGTGTTTGTGTATGCAAGTGTGGTCAAGAGACCCTAATTCATCTAGGTTAACTAGAAACACATCACCACCCAAGTTCGAACCAAGATCAGATTCAGTTATGGATCAACCGACATCTTTGCAGGATAGGTTCTATCCCATTAGAACATCACTTCCATCCTGCATCCAACTTCTATCGGTTGGTGAACACAACTTTGAGCTTAAGCCACAGTTCATCAATACACTCCCTAAGTTCCATGGCTTAGAGTCCGAAGATACTTATTTCTTCATAAGAGAATTTGAGGAACTATGCTTAATGATGAAAATCTCACACCTTACAGATGATGCTATTAGGTTGAGATTTGTCCCATTTGCTCTTAAGGACTTAGCCAAGAAATGGCTCTATAGCTTAGCGGCCGGCTCTATCACATCCTGGGATGGTTTTATCAAGGTCTTCTTGAAGAAATTCTATCCAATCCACAAGACCGCTGTCGTTAGAAAAACATCATGCAGTTCAAGTAAGAACCTAGTGAAACCGTTTTGGAGATACTTTGAACGCTTCAAAGACCTCCTTGTCCATGTCCTCATCATGGAATAGAAAAATAGCGACAATGCCAAATTCTTTATGACAGTTTAGACTACTCGACCAAGACCCTCTTAGAAAGCATGTGCCAAGGGGAATTCTTGCAGAAGGATGAGCATGAAGGATGGGATTTATATGAGAATCTAGCTGAAAAGACCATCGAATGGGAACCTACTAGTGAAAGCTCTAGAAATTCAAACTCTATCTCTTCAAAAGGAGGTCTCCATTCGATTGAATCATCCATAGCTAACGAGGCTAAGTTAGCTAACCTAGTGAGAAGACTGGAAGTTTTAGAAACTAAGGAACCAAGTCCAGTCATCAAGTCAGCCCGAACCAATTTCCAACTCCGAGTTGTACTTACTGTCAGGCCATGAATCATGTGTTTGAGGAGTGTCCTGTATTTCAAGCTTACCAACACTTTTCTGAACCGATGAATGCGGCCTTTTCAAGCCGAACAATGATCCTTACGCTCCAATGTACAATCATGGCTGGAGAAATCACCCAAATTTCTCATGGAGCCAACAAAATAATGACCACCCACGGTCAAACCATGCAAGCCACTTCCATCATTCCAATAATTCTTCCAATCATCAACCCAACTTTTCCAATCACCCTCACAATTCTCCCAACAATTTTTCAAATTATCAATAAAATTTTCCCAACCAAGCTCCACCATCTTCCTTCCAGAATCCTCAACTCGAAAGGAGAATGACTGATTTTGAGAGAAACATGGAAAGGTATATGAAGAACCAAGATTCCCTCATGCAAACAATGCAGAGGCTAGAGGGTCAAATGAGCCAGTTAGCCAACCCACAATATGAGAGGCAAAAGGGTACCTTTCCCAGTCAACCAATTATGAATCCTAGGAATTCACAACAAGCTCATTGGTTGAGGATCCATCACTGAATTAATGTAATGCTGCTCTGATTGAGCTTGAACCTGCACAAAAATACGAAATTTCGAAACTTTAAATAGAGATGTGCAAGTGCTCAATTCTACCGCAATAGCAAGTGGCTATGCGGGTCATGATCCACAAGGAGGGTTGGCGATATAAGCGTTCAAGGTTTGTATTGAAATCTTTGTGAAGAAAAACGAATGTTCTTCTTTCTTTCTTAAAAGAAAAGAGAAAAAGAGTTAGGTTAAGTTAGTGAGAGAGCGATAAATGGAGAAGGTGGAGAAAAATAGAGAATGATTATTTACAAAGAAATGGAAAAGGAGTGATGAAAAGAATCGTGTTGGTGATCTAAACTAGGAAATAAAAGAAAAGAAAGAAATTAAAGAAGTACTTACCTAGTTTGGTTGATGACTTACCTAGAACCCTTGCATGTTCTACCTTACTTCGGAGGCATTCAACGCATAAGCCATAGGATCGAGCTCTGTCCCCAGTCGCATTACATCATCAAGAAGAACAAGCATGAAATGATACGGAGTCTTGAGGAGGAGAACATCACCATGAATTATCATTGGCACTCACACAACATTGTTATACTAATGCTTCTGGATTCACTTGCATGCTCATCAAAACCAAAAGAGGTAAAGTAGAAAGAAGAAAAAGAAAACAAAAGTAATGAGACGAACATAAAAAAAATAATTACCTTTTATTGCTGCAGAAACGATGGAAGAAAGGAGGAGGGTACATCAGTGTCACTCTCAACATAAGCCTCTCTCTCTTACTTACATGAATCTCAATCTACCCTAAGCTTACATACACATTAAAATTACATAAAAAGAAAATAAAAACCTATACTACAAAATGGAAAAGTAGACTAAATCCTATCTCTGCATGATCGTCCCCTGTAGACTCTGAAAATCCCAGTATTTATAGGCAAAAACCCACCTATAAGAGCGTATGAAGATAGGGGGAGCAAACGCTCCCCCTAACTCTCTAACAGAGCCGCGAAAACGCGGCTTTGGCCGCGTTTCCGCGGCCAGGGTGTGGCCAAGTGGCCACACCCTGTGGTGGGGCTCCCGGTTTCGCGTTCTGGCTTTATCTTCAGTTGGATTTCTCGTTTAAGTCTGGGATTTTGACGATATGGCCTTTGATCTTTGGCTTCAACCGATCGATTTGTTGGGATTTGTTCTAACTATTTTTCAACCGATCTGAACCGATCTGATTTGCTCTGATTCACTGAGTTCGAATTAATTCTGATTTAATTCAGAATTTGATGGGCTTTTGGGCTCATTCTCTTCACTCTCCTTTAGGAATGGGCCTGCAAGTAAATTAAACATTTAATTAGGAGAAAGCAGATTTTATTCTATAATAAGTGGGAGGATATGATAATAAATGTGCAATATTAGTAATCAATCACACACCCCCCATACCTATCTTTTGCTCGTCCTCGAGCAAAATAACTAAACTATAATAAGGATTATTAGACCACTTTCGCAGGTCACTCGATTGCACTGAGCATGTGCAACAAGCCGTTAAACCTCTAGGTTTCCCTAGAGGACGAGTTTTGTCTCGTGAGGGTTTTCAGTGGATTACACCCACAAAATCTATAAAGAAAGAGAAACAAAGAGTTAGTATTTTTGAAAAGCATTTTGAAAGAGAAAAATATTTGAAATATAATTGTAAGATTTAAGTAATCTATAAGTTATAGGAAAACTGAATTTTTCATTCCTAAACTTAGTCTCTAAAATTTGTTATCATCAAAATAAGGAGTCAAATTGTACTTCTCATCTGGTCTATTACTTTACCCTAAGTCATATGCACCTTGTGATTGTGAAAATTTTGACTAAGGGTTCTTTAACTCTAACTCTTATGCCTCATATTATATATATATATATATATATATATATATTATATATATATATATATATATATATATATATATATATATATATATATTTTGTGGTATTATTCCTTAGTTCTATTAGGCTTTTTAATCTGCCTATGTAACGAGCCTTTAATCGATGACTCCCAAACCAAACGTTCTTAGGGCACCGGGTGAGAAAACACCCCAAGGACTTAAGACTCGAGCAAATAAGGCCACAAAACTAAGGATTTTATTATATGAACCCCTTTTAGGCGTGAATACTTATGCTTTATTAGGCACAAATACCCAGCTTAATTAGAGGATTTTTTTCTCTCAAACTTATCTAATCATCTTTCGCATAAATACTAAGGCTTGCTTAGGCCAAAGTACCTACCTAATCAATAATTAGATTTGTTCATTTTTCATAGATTTTTTTTCTTTATATATAAGGCATAAGAATCTTTGTTTTTGAACCCTAAGTGTGTAAGTGTATGAAGTGTGCATATTTCATTAAGGTAAAGATTAAGACTAAATTACTTTGATAAATTATCTTCCTAACCCTAAAAATCAAACAAATAATCTTATTTTGACCAAATTTAAGAAATCCTAATTTTGATTTTCCTATTCCTTAAAATTGACTCAATTTCTTACAAAAAATATGTCAAAATATTGTTTCTATTTTCAAAAAGTTTTTTAAAGTAAAGAAAAACCTAAGTTATGTTAGACCCTCCCCCCACACCTATCTCATGCATTGTCCTTAATGTATGAATTAATGCATAGATGCATGAAAAAGAAGAAAGGGAAGGAAAATGTTACCTTAAGGTGGTGGTTCCGGTGGTGGTCTGATTGGTCCATGAAATGCGGCCCAATCGACTTTTCGTGGGGTTCGGAGGAACCCACCAGAAATCTCTCTAATATAACCCATTAAAATGATGTATCCATAAAGGATTTTTATTAAAAATTTACCCCATCTAATTTCCAAATTCCATAATTAATTTCAGAGTCAAATTTGTCAACCGCCTTGTCCCAAAATGGAGTGTGAAAAGATAAAATAATTGACTTGGACTCAGGAAGTATAGGAACTAATACCGACTTAGGAAGGTGACTTAAGTCAAGTAAAGGCTCAGGAGTCGAGATTGGTTCAAGAAGTGGGTCCAACTCAAGAAGTTGAAACTCAAGTCCATAGTTATTTTCCAACAATGGAATGTGACTTAATATTGGTGATTCAAGTTCAAGAATGATAGTTGTGGGAATCAAACTGACTCTAAAATATTACTCAAGTCGTGTAACAAAACAGGAGTCAATATTGATTCGGGAATTTGAACTAGATCACAGATTTGAGAATCTAGGTCACATTTCTCATTGAGTTCAATTTCATAAAAATGAGAACTTACCAATTTGTCAATAGGACTTTCAAAAGTGTAAAATTGGTCAAGTTCAATATGATCATCAAAGATGGGTGATTTAATTTCATGATGAATTAGCACAGGATCCAATGTTGACTCGGGAAAAAGGTTGAAATCAGGTGAAGATACTGGAGTCATAATTGAATCAGGAAGTAGAATTGAATCACTAAGTCGAGGTTCATGATCATATTCATTATCAAGTTCTATTTCAGGAAAGGAATAACTTGCCAAACTGTCAATATCATTTTCAAAATTTGGAGTTTGGGCAAGTTTAAATGATCGTTCTGAAATGGAACCTTGATTTCTAAAACAACATGACTCTTCGGCTCTAACAGAATGGTTAGTGACATCAGAACTGGTCAAACGGTGGGAATGTAGAGATTGGACCATCATATCTATGTCACGATTACGAGCGTTTTGAGCCTGAGTCATGGCTTCAAGCATCTTTTCATAGTTGATTGGTTCATCGTTTTGTTGAAAAGATGAAGTGCTGTCTTGGAATTGGTGGTGAAATTGTGAGTCCATCAGATTTTGTGATTGTTGTTTGGACTCACGCATACTCATTTCCAAAATTGATGGTTTTCTATTTTGGACTGGTGGAACTGAGTATAAATCTTGAAAATATTGTGGACTAGGTGGATAAGGAGGACAAGTTGGTTGAAAATTGGACTCGGGGGAGGTGAATCCCCATTGACTCTGTGAAGAGTTGAAATTATCATGGAAATTATGGTTATAAGATTGGGAAATGGGTTATATTGATTCGGATAAGACCAATCCGGCACACTAGGTTGGTTAAAGTTATGATATGCCGGTTGGTAATATCCAAAAAAGAGGTCGGTGTGTAATATGAATTACTATTAAAATTGGAAAAATTGTGATTATAAGTCATATAACACAATAAAATACAAACAAAGAAAAAAAAACAAACAAATAAAAAGAAAAAAATTCTAAACTAAGTTAGGGTAGACCTTGACCTAGACGACTCCTAACTGGTTGGACTGTCCACGGGAGGTATAATGCAGACTTTAACCACAAGCCAATCAGCCAGATCAGGGCAAGATTGGTGGGAGGTTATCCGCCAAGACGTTCCTTAATTAAATAACCACCAATCTTCGGGCTTTCGACCCTTAATCCCTTTCCTAGATAGTAATTTGGCAGGAGTCAAATTCCAACACCTTTCCCCCTTAGGATAATCTCCTAATTGAGTCCGAGATGTCCCTAGGGCCAATGTCTACTCATTTTTAGTTAGGCTCGGGTTAGTGAGTGCTTGAAATCTGATTTTTGGGCCAAGGAAGGGTGATTAAATCCCCACCTTATCTTGTTATGGGGTGGTGCCCTTAAGATCAGTTTGTGCAAGTGTACAAGATATGTAAACAAGATTCACTCAAAGCGATGTAAATCAACCAAGAGATGAGTCCTATTTTAGATGCAATGCGAACGTACCTTGCTCCAGCACTCTTCAACAGTAAAGTAAATGAATTGAAAAGACACGTGCCTAAAATGCAAACGTCTAATCAATTTTTTAAATTTATCAACAAATGTTTTACTATTGGTTTATTAGCAGGCTTCTAGTGATGGCATATAAGAAATAAAGTTTGCAGAAAACTATAATTTTGCAAAGCAAGCAGCCCTGCAAAAAGCCAATCAGTAGTGAACTCTTCCTTGCCGCGGAAACGCGGCTAGAGCCGAGCAACGCGGCAATTCAAAGGGTAATTGGTCTCTGTTTTCTAGAACAGAGGCCCAAGACCACTTATATGTTACTGCAATCTTTTTTTCCTGCTTTTCCTGCCCTGTAACCTGCAACAGAGAAGAAAAAATCGTTTTAGTTCCAAAAATTAAATAAAAACCGTTACCCTCCCCGGCAACGGCGCCAAAATTTGATTGAGCTTGAACCTGCACAAAAATACGGAATTTCAGAACTTTAAATAGAGATGTGCAAGTGCTCAATTCTACCGCAATAGCAAGTGGCTATGCGGGTCGTGATCCACAAGGAGGGTTGGCGATAGAAGCGTTTAAGGTTTGTATTGAAATCTTTGTGAAGAAAAACGAAGGTTCTTCTTTGTTTCTTAAAAGAAAAGAGAAAAGAGTTAGGTTAAGTTAGTGAGAAAGCGATAGATGGAGAAGGTGGAGAAAAATGGAGAATGATTATTTACATAGAAATGGAAAAGGAGTGATGAAAGAAATCGTGTTGGTGATCTAAACTAGGAAATAAAAGAAAAGAAAGGAGATTAAAGAAGTACTTACCTAGTTTGGTTGATGACTTACCTAGAACCCTTGCATGTTCTACCTTGCTTCGGAGGCATTCAACGCATAAGCCATAGGATCGAGCTCAGTCCCCAGTCGCATTACATCATCAAGACGAACAAGCATGAAATGATACGGAGTCTTGAGGAGGAGAACATCACCATGAATTATCGTTGGCACTCACACAACATTGTTATACTAATGCTTCTGATTCACTTGCATGCTCATCAAAACCAAAGAGGTAAAGTAGAAAGAAGAAAAAGAAAACAAAAGTAAAGAGACGAACATAAAAAAAATAATTACCTTTTATTGCTGCAGAAACGATGGAAGAAAGGAGGAGGGTACATCGGTGTCACTTTCAACGTAAGCCTCTCTCTCTTACATGAATCTCAATCTACCCTAAGCTTACATACACATTAAATTACATAAAAAGAAAACAAAACCTATACTACAAAATGGAAAAGTGGACTAAATCCTATCTCTGCATGATCGTCCCCTGTAGACTTTGAAAATCCCAGTATTTATAGGCAAAAACCCACCTATAGGAGCGTATGAAGATAGGGGGAGCAAACGCTTCCCCTAATCTCTAACAGAGCCACGAAAATGCGGCTTTGGCCGCGTTTTCGTGGCCAGGGTGTGGCCAGGTGGCCACACCCTGTTGGTGGGGCTTCTCGGTTTCGCGTTCTGGCTTTGTCTTCAGTTGGATTTCTCGTTTAAGTCCGGGATTTTAACGAAATGGCCTTTGATCTTTGGCTTCAACCGATCGATTTGTAGGGATTTGTTCTAACTATTTTTCAACTAATCTGAACCGATCTGATTTGCCCTGATTCACTGAGTTTGAATTAATTTTTATTTAATTCAGAATTTGATAGGCTTTTGGGCTCATTTCTCTTCACTCTCCTTTAGGAATGGGCCTGCAAATAAATTAAACATTTAATTAGGAGAAATCAGATTTTATTCTATAATAATAGGGAGGATATGATAATAAATGTGCAATATTAGTGACCAATCATGTTCATACATTGAGGTCGGGAAAGAAAGTTGATAACCAAGTGTCAACACCACCTAATCCTAATCAGCACAATCACACTTCAGCATCCACCTCATCTAATCCCACTCCTCCTAAATTTGATGAATCTGAAAAGATAAGTCAACTAGTCATGTGCACTAGCCTATAGCACCATTTCCTAATAGGCTGAAAAATAACAAGCAAAATTCACACATGGATAAGATAATTGAGATCTTTAATCAAGTGAAGATAAATGTGCCACTTCTTGATGCCATCCAACAAGTCCCATCTTATGCTAAGTTTCTTAAGGACATATGCACCAAGAAGAGAATGATTAATGTATCTAAAAAGGTCTTCTTAGCCACTAACATTAGTGAGCTACTATCGGGTCCGATCCCTGTTAAGTACAAGGATCCAGGTAGTCCAACCATTGCCTGCACAATAGGACAAGCTGAGATTAGTTGTGCACTCTTGACTTGGGGGCAAGTATCAATTTGCTTCCATTCTCAGTTTATCAGCAAATCGGGTTGGGCGATCTTAGTCCAACTCGAGTCACTATGCAACTGGCTGACCGTTCAGTGAAAGTTCCAAAAGGGGAGATTAATGATGTCCTTATCCAGGTTGGGGAGTTTATTTACCCTGTTGATTCATAGTTCTAGAGACAAAACTTGTGTCTAACTCTAATCATAGGGCTCAAACTCCTCTTATCATAGGGCAACCATTCCTTGCTACTAACAATGCCATCATCAATTGTAGGAATGGGTCCATGAGGTTAACTTTTGGGGACATGACTAGAGAAGTCAATATTTTCAACCTAGAAAAATAACCTCGTAAGATAAGAGATCAAACATTTGAGGTAAACTTTGTTGAAAATAATTGTGATGAAGAGAGTGAAGATACAGAAGATGAGTCACTGTTTCTTAATGAATTATTTAAGAATGAATGCGATTATCTTGATGAGAAAGCATATGTCGGAGATCCTAAAGTTAGAGTACCCTTTAAAAAGGGGAAATTTGATTTGAATATCTTCACTTTCGATGAGCCAACCAATAATGTATCGCATGAGAATATAATTCAAGAACCTCCGATTGACATACTCTTTGAAAACCTCTTCGAAGAAGAACTCATGTGTTTGGATGAACCAACTAGGGATCTTTTGGTTAATTACACATCTCTAGGGGAAAGTGTTGACCTAAACTTTGAGGAGATATATGGAACTGAGTTAGAATTCTTAGGCATTCATAGTGAGGAAGTTCCAACTGAGAAGTGTGGTGGTGATCAATTTTTGAATAATGAATGTAGAAATATGAGAAAGGAAAACCTAAAGAAGTTGAGACTAGGGAGGAAGAGAGTTAAAATGACAGAAAAATTGGCCTCCCCATTATGCCCTATAAAGAGGACCTATTGGAATGACGGGAAGAGAGCTAGAGGGATAAGACCAAAAAAGATCTAGGTGTGGGAGAAACTTGATGTTGTACATATTTCTATATAATATATGCACCTCTTTTACATTTCATTTCATGAATGTATACATTTCTTTCATACATTGGGGATAATGCATGAGATAAGTGGGGGAGGGTTCTAACATGACTAATATAACTTCAAAAAAAATTGTAAAATGTAAAAAACAAAATGTAAAAAAAAATTGTATATATATATAAAAAAAACTTTTTGAAAGGTAAGAACAATATTTTGATATATTTTTATAAGAAATTAAGTCAATTTTAAGGAATAGGAAAATCATAATTAGGATTTCTTACACTTGGTCAAAATAAGATGACTTGTTTGATTTTTAGGGTTAGGAAGAAAATTTGTGAAAGTAATTTAGTCTTGATCTTTACCTTGATGAAATATGCACACTTTATACACTTACACACTTAGGGTTTAAAAACAAAGACTCTTATGCCTTATAAAAGAAAAAAAGAAAAAAACTATATGAAAAAAATAATAAATAAATAAATCTAATTATTGATTAGCTAGGTGCTTTGACCTAAGCAAGCCTTGGTATTTATGCAAAAGATAATTAGATAAGTTTGAATATATATATATATATATATATATATATATATATATAAATCCTCTGATTAAGCTGGGTATTTGTGCCTCATGAAGCATAAGTATTCACGCCTAAAAGGGGTACATTTTATAAATAAAAACCTTGGTTTCGTGGCCTTGTCTGCTCGAGTGTTTAAGTCCTTAGGGGTGTTTTCTCACCTGGTGCCCTAAAACTGTCCGGTTTGGGTGTCACCGACTAAAGGCTCGATACATGGGCAGATTAGAAAGCCTAATGAAATTGAGGAATAAATTTCACCAAAAATAAATATAAATAAGGCATAGGAGTTAATGTTAAAAAACCCTTAGTCAAACCTCACAGTCACGATGGTGCATATGACTCAGGGTAAAATAATAGACTAGATGAGAAAGACAATTTGACTCCTTACTTTAATTGATGATATGTTTTTGAATGGAGACTAAGTTTAGGAATGAAAAATTTGATAATCCTATAACTTATAGATTACTTAAACTCTCACAAATATACTTCAAATATTTTCTCTTTTCGAAATGCTTTTTGAAAATACTAACTTTTTTCTCTTTCCTTATGGATTTTGTGGGTGCAATCCACTGAAAACCATCACGAGACAAAACTCGTCCTCTAGGGGTAACCTAGAGGTTTAACGGCTTATTGCACATGCTCAGTGCAATCGAGTGACCTGCGAAAGTGGTCCAATAATTGATTAAAATTAGTCTATGTTATGCTCGAGGGGGAGCAAAAGATAAGTGTGGGGGTGTGATCAGTCACATATATTGCATATACATTGTCACCTTGCCATACTTTTTAGCTAATAAATCCTAATAATAAGTCTTCTTCTTCTTTGTTAAATGTAGGCCCAATTGCTAAAAGAAAGGAAAGAGAAACAAGCCCAAAAGCCCACCAAATTCTAATTTAATTCAGAATAAATTCAAAATCAAGGAATCTAGGCAAAATCTTGGCATATCAAAGAGGTTGAAAACCGGTTGAAAAGAATCCTCCCAAATCAATCGGTTAAAGCTAACAATCAAAGGCTGTTTCGTCAAATCCTAGAGCTAAAACGAGAAAACCAGCAGAAGATATGGGCGAATCACCAATGAGGGGAGTTCCACCACTTGGGTGTGGCCATCTGGCCACACTAGGGCCACGGAAACGTGGCCCTAGTCACGTTTTCGCGGCTTGTTGAAAGCTGTTGGGGGAGCGTTTGCTCCTCCAATCTTCTCACAACCTCACCCCTCTTGTTTTTCCCTATAAATACTATGTTCAACAGAGAAAAAAGTAGCGAAGACTAGGATTAGAATTTTTGTTTATACTTTAAGGTTTAGGCTCTTTGTTAGATAGTACAAAAGTTGTATTTTTGTTTTGCAATTTATAGTTCAGTACAAATACTTGTGAGAGAGAGGAATTGAGTACTTGTAACTTGAAGATTGAAGTGACATCAATACAAGAATCGAGCTACTTTTTCTTCCACTCATTTACGGTATGTCTTGCGTTATTTACTTGCATTTTTCTTTGTCTTTCATGAGTAGCTAAATCGGTTTTCTGGGCTCACTATTGTACCTCTCTCCAATTCTTCTTCTCTTCTGATTTTAATGAAAAAGACCCAATGAATCATTTGCATGCCTAACTTAAAGCCTCTCTTCTTGAAAGTGTTCTTGAAGGCACATTACGATGGGTTTGGGTTTTTAAACTCTTACTTCTTTTAAGAACGTCTCCTGAACTTGTTTTTATCTCATACTTGAACTTCTTGATGATTTAACATTCGATTCAAAACGGTTTCTTAAAGAAAAGAGTGAACCTTTCCAACCATCTTATATGCTTTACTTCAAACTTTCTAAAGTCAACCTTAAGTTTTGCCTATGATCAAGTTGAGGCACTAAGGATTTTAATAGAAGAATAAACGGTTGAGTAGTGAGATAGTGAGCCCTGATTTTCTTCTTTATTAAAATCAACCAAATAATTTTCAAGCTTTTTAAATCACCTTCTCCAAAGTTGCAATTTCTCTTTTAATCATCTCCTTCTTTCAATTCTCTTTTCAATTAAAAAATGAACACAATTCTTTGTTACTAAATGAAACACCGAAAAGCTTTCATCGCATTCCTCCTCGTGGACACGACCCGTTAGCCACAAGCTACACGGTAAATCTCTTAACTCTTTGATTTTTTCAATCAATTAGCTAGGCGCTTTGGCCTAAGGAAGCCTAGGTATTTACACGAAAGGTAATTAGGTGAGTTTGAAAAAAAATATAAATATAATATATGTATTAACACATCTAATAATCAATTAGTTAGGTATTAGGGCCTCAAAAAGCCTTGATACTTACACAAAAGAAATTAGATGAGTTATCATATTAAAAAAAAGAAGTGCTTAAAGGGTAACGAAGTGATAATACTTCGAACTTCTTCAAAAAAAAAGTTATATATATATATATATATATATATATATATATATATATATATATATTGATATATAAGGTATAAGTGTTGAAGTTAAAGAATCCGAGTCCAAAAATTTACGGTCACAAAGGTGCATATGATAATAAATATTTGCATTGAGACTAAGTATAGGAATGAATAATTTGGTGTTCCTAAGACTTATAGATTACTTGATTTCCTCAAAAATATTTCAAATATTCTTCTTTCAAAAATGAAATTTCGAAAATACTAACATTTTATTTTTCTTTCTTTATGAATATTGTAGGTGTAATTCACTGAAAACCCTCATGAGACAACACTCATCCTCTAGGGATAACCTAGAGGTTTAACGGCTTGTTGCACATGCTAACTTCAACCGTGATTCCTATAAAAGTGAGTTAGGTTAGATTAGTTTAGTTTAGATTTTTCTTTTTTATTTTAATTGAGGACGAGTAAAAGATAGGTGTGGGAGTGTGATTATTCATCAAAAGTGCATATTTTTAGTCACATTTTCATATTTATTCTTTATAAAGCATTACTATTAAATTATTTTATTGTTTAGTAATGTGCATGTCTCCTTAATTAAAAAAAGAAAAGAAAAGAGCCTAAAAGAAGCCCACAAGTTAAAGAGAAGCCCAAAAGCCCATCAAGCCCAAGATAATTCAGAGATTATCCTATCCTAAATCAGAGATGAAGGAGAAAATCAATTAAATCAAGTTGCTTGATCCCCAAGTCAAAAGAAAAAGGAGAGAATTCAAGTGTAAACTCGAATTTATAGATAACTTGTTTCCTAAGTTATCTAGAAAACATGGTTATTTTAAATTTCAGAATGCAAATGAGGAATCTAAGAATAGATCTACAGATGGATGGACGAGATGAAGCCACACGCTAAAGCGTGTGCTCAGACTAAACAAAAAGGCCGCGTTTTCTCCTGTTTAGCCACGAAAATGTGGCTATCTGAAGGCCGCATGCGTGGAGCTTTGGGGGGGTGTTCATGTGAGATTCTACTTCTCAAATCTCCTATAAATACCCATGAAGAACAACAGAGGAAGGCATCTCAGAAGCTCAAGATTAGGGTTTTTTTTAGATCTATTTTCTTTCAGAATTTTCATTGTAATTTTCAAGTTTTTTTTTACTCTGAAGAATATTTATAAGAAGAAGTCATTGTAATTCGAGGTGACAAATCAATACAAGGTGCTTTTGTTATTTACATATCTCTTTTGTTATTTACTTGCTTTTTGTTCTTTATTTTGCTTCTTTATTTCATGCAATTTTCTTATTCAAAAATCATGCTTCCTTTCTCTTCCACCATGAGTAACTAAATTCATTTTTCATGACTTCCTAATATCACCATCATGGACCTATAGCATTAAAAAGAGAACCCAATTAAATTTCATGCATGCTTAAACCCTAGTTTTATCATGAAGGCATATGATGATGATAATTAGGTCTACTACTTGCTAGTACTCTTTAGTTATTTTTTTTTATCAATGTTTGACCATTGTCTTGATATTTTAATATTAAATTTTAATTGGTGCTATTTCAATTAGAGCCTTATTAGTTGTCATATGAGTTTTACTTGAATCCTAGGGTAATTTATCATGTTTAGGGTTTAGCATGAAGGTAATCTCTAGATGGTATTGTTTGTTTATGATGGTAGATTATTAGCAAGTTGTGGCCTTTCTCTACATTAATATTAAAGCGAAACTTCTTTCGACCAATCTCTTTCTTAAAACTCTCCAAACAAAAGAAGGTGTAAGAAAACAACATTACCAAAATGCTTCCATCGCAGCTCTCCTTGAGGTTCGACCCGTATAGCTCTCGCTACACAGTTAAATTGTAAAGATTCAGAGCCAAAACTAATCACATACACTTTTCATATTCTCTGTTTTCTTTTTACCAATCAACCGATCACATCTCCACACCTATATTTCATTTACTATGTGTATTGGATCTTTATCATATACACTATGCTTCAAATGTGTTTCAATATCTTGTTTTTATATTGTACAAGTTTTGAAAAAATCAGTTTTTCATTTAGAAGTTGGTTTAGAAAAATACCGGTATTAGTTTATGCCTCAATTTCTTTACCTCAAAAATAGTTCACATGTTTGTAATATGTGTTGATTTTTAATCACATATATTTGTGCTACATAATTTTTCAATGAACTTATTTTTATGAATTATATGGTATTTAAAATGAATTTAAAAAGATTTTGAAAACCCTGAAAAATGTGTTATGGGGCTGCTTACCGTCGACCGATGATCGGGGGAAAGCGCGCACAAAAAGTGTATGTTTTGAAATAAAGAATTAAAATGTGTGCGATTTGGCTTCCTCGATACTTCCGTTATAGCATAGAGGCTAAAACGAGTTGAATCCACAAGGACAGGAGGCGATAGAAGCATTACCGGTTGATTCACGTGTGTGTTAAAAGTTCTTCAATATTTGAAAGAATGAAAAGAAAAGGAAACAAAGAATGAAAAGAGAAATACAATGAAACACAAAGAAGTGGAAAATATAGAAGAATTGTTTCTGTGATTTTGTTTGTATATCTAAAACAAAGTGGAAAAGAAAAAAACTCATGACTATTAACTACTAATGACTCCACCAACATGCTAACCTCTTAGTGATAGTTGCCTCACATGTATCATTGGCAATCACTAGTCCTTGGTTCAAGAGCGTTGCAAAGCATGACCCATATGTAACTCATCACATCCCAACTCAACAAAACAAGTACAAGTTACACTTAAACCATCAAAACTAAAAGTAAGCATGGAGTAAAGTAATGTTAGCTTGTTAGAGAGTTAGGAAGTTAAAGTGTTAGATCCATCATCATGAGCCATCAACGGCTCTTGCAAGAGCAAGGCCAAGTAGAGGCTATTAGATTCATGTGGATTATCAAGTAAGAAGTTAGATTAGTTAGTAGTTAGTAGTTAGTTGCCATGAGAGAAAAGATTAGGTAAACATATAAAAGGGATTAGAGAGAAGAAAATAAAGAGAGGTAAAGAGAGAACCTTTCATAAATTATCACCTTCTATTACAAGCACTCTTGTTTTCCACTCATGTACCACTCTCCCCTATTACAAGATCTAAAAGAAAATAGAAAATACAAAGAGAAAGAAGAAGAACTAACCTAAACTAAACTAAACTACAACATGGAGAAGAAAACTACCCTAAAACTATACTACTCTCTGTATTTTTTTAACTGAAGAACCCCAGGGGGGTATATATAGGCACCAGGGAAAGGGGGCCAGGGGGACAATCCCTGGCCCAAAGTTCGAGCGCGACCGCGCCCGTATGGCCGCGAAAATGCGGCCCTAGCCGCGTTTCTGCTGCTCTTCTAGAGCCGCGCGCGTGTCGCTTTCTGCCGCGCACTGTCCCGTCTGTCCCCTGTCAGTTGTAGGTCCCGGTTTCTTATTTTGAGCCACTAGTTTTGACGAATCAGCTCTCCAAAGTCAATAGCTATATTATAGGCCTTTAATCACCCATTAAATGGTGATTTAGGGTCTTCTTCTTCATTGCACACTATGAACCTAGAAACATGCAAGAGAGGTATTATTAGCAGAATTTAATATTAAATAAATGTGAAGATGTGGTATGAAATATGCAGTTTTAGAGACTAATCACACCCCCGCACTTATCTTTTGCTTGTCCCAAGCAAAACAAAAAAACTAAGGAAATTATTACACCACTTTTACAGGTGGGACGATTGCACTGAGCATGTGCAACAAGCCGTTAAACTTCTAGCTTTCAACTAGAGGAGGAGTTTTGTCTTCTGAGGATTTTCAGCAGATTACACCCCCAAAATCCATAAAGAAAGAAGTGAAATGACCTAGAGGGGGGTGAATAGGTGATAATACTAATCTAGTCAACTTAATGCGGAATTTAAAAACTAATAGCAATCACACAAGAATGCAAGCAACAAGTGATGCACACAACCAAGCCAAGCATATAAGTATGAATGAACAATATGAATTGATACAAGGCACAAAGTAAAGAGAGAGAGAAAAAGAGTAAGAGCCAAGGGAACAAGCGCAAACAACAAGATATGTTTCGAGGTTCGAGCACCCAGCTCTACATCCCCGCCTTCACACAGAAGGATTTTAAGTCCACTAGCTTGTTCACAAAGGACTCCCACAAAGGGAACCTCCACCGAGGATTTGGGGCAATAACAATTACAAGGAGTACCCAACTCCTCTCCTTACAAATACAACCTCCTCCTTGAGGCACAACTCCAAGCTAACAAACAATCACCTCATAACTTGAGGGATTTGCACAAAGCAACACAAGGATCACTTCACAACTTGAGGGATACAACCCAAAGGCACAAAGCTAAGAAAAAATTGGGTTTACAACTTGGTGGTCTAACAAACAACCACAAACAATTTCTTTCTCCCACACAAAGATCCTATAGAATAAGAAAGTAGATGTAGCTCAAGTGTGGAGAAAACCAATGGAATGGAAATCAAAATCACAAAGAAAATCCTTTGGAAAAACTGAAACCAAGATATAGAAGTTGAATCAAAACTCTTTTTCCCAAAAACCCTTTTCTTTGATATTCCAAACCCTAGCAAAAACACCAAATAGATTGTTCAATTTAAGTCCAAAAGCTTCTTTTGATTGCTGTGAAAACACCAGAGAGTAAGGAAAAATTCGCACAAAAAATCTTAGAGAAAACAGACCATTAATGGGGTATTTATAGCCCCCAGAAAAATTTAGCCGTTGGCAGCAATTTCTGCCAAAACAGAACTACCGGTCGACCGTCCGGTCGACCGTCCAACGGTCCATTTTTGACCGTTGGCAGCTACCGGTCGACCGGGCGGTTGACCGTAGAAAACAGAGAGCAACCTGCTTTCAGTCGGTCGACCGTGCGGTCGACCGGACCAAGAGGCAGCCAGCGTGCACGTATCCGTGCACGTCGGTCGACTGATACGGTCGACCGGGTACTTGGTGCGGTCGACCGTAGAGGTCGACCGACCTAGCCTGGCAGAGGCTGTTCTGGTCAGCAAAAACATGTTATTAATTATTCAATAAATTCCCATAAAATCTCTAAAATTACACAAAAATGGTTTTATCATTTTATATTGAAAAATAAACTTGTGTTAAAAATTTCAACACAAATTTCAAACATCTTGAAACATTTTTGTGTCTTATCATGTTTACCAAAATCCAAAAACTGTATTTTCTAAAACTTGAATTTTTGAATAGAAAATACATTTTGTCCAAAACTCATCTAATTACAAAAACATGATATTAAACAACATTTAGGCATGATGTATATGGATATAATCCTATATACATGAAACATATATATATCATAGTTTTTGTCTTTAATTCCAAAAATAAGTTTTGTTAAAACACAAAACCTAAAACACATGAATAGGTATATCAAAGTATGTTTGTCTAAGAGTTGAAACATGCATGTATATAGAACAAATCTAATATACACTAAACCATGTAAACTTGTTTTAATATAATATCTATTCTTGAAAACCAAGATCGGTTAAACCAAAACCGAAAACCAAAACATGAAACGTGTGTGTTGTGAACTTGAGCATATCATACTATTCTAATCTTTACAATTTGGATCTAAACACAAAACTAAACTAGGTACCGATGTCTTCTTGTAGAGCGCAATCTCCAAGCCGACTCGATCCAAAACTCTTTGATCCACAGAGCAAGTGCTATATATGATCTTTGACGCTCGGGCTCTTGAATCAACATGTGAAAGCTTCCAAATCATCTTGTTGAAGCTAATCACCTACTAATATCTTAATTAATGATCTGAAACTAAAATCACAAGATTATTAGTACACATAACTATATGAGTTAATCATCATCAAAACTAGAGTGGAAGGCCTTTGGGCCAACAATCTCCCCCTTTTTGATGATGACAAAACTCATGGAGTTATATATGCATGGATTAAAGTTAAGCTTCAAAGAAGCTCCCCCTTAACTCATGCATAGGGATAAACAACAAATATGTACAATGAATACTAAACATGAAACATGCATAGATATGCATAAAACAATAAATGGCTCTAGGTACCAATGAAAGATACCAATGAAATTTTCAAAAACAAATAAACATGCTCTAGATACCAATTAAACTAAACAAATAAACATGCTTCTGATACCAATTAAACTAAATATATGCAAAACAAAACTAATGATCTCTTTTACAGGCTCTTGATACCAAAACTAAACATGTTCTTTAAATAATGCTTTGATACCAAATGAACTTAATAGAAACATAAAAACATGCATACAAACATGCATATAAACTCAAATTCTTCTCCCCCTTTTGTCAATCATCAACAAAGAGGTTAAAAATAAAACAAAACTAATAAAAACATATTCTTCTCTTCTTTTTATAAAAAAATAATCAAGGGATGTTCTCCCCCTTTTGTCTAAAATCAAATATGATACCAATTAAAAAATGTGTCAATGAAGTGCATCTTGATACCAATTAAAAATGAAACTATACCAATTTAAAAACAAAAATCTTGATACCAATTGATAAGTAAACAAAATATCATATCAATTGTAAATAAACAATCTTGATATCAACTGAAATTAAACATTACAAATTTTGAATTTCTAAACATAGATCTTAATACCAATTGAAATTATTATTCTTTTTGAGGCATAAGATACCAATTGAAATCATTATTTTCTATCATAAAGCAAGGGAGTGGAATACAAAATACCAATTGAAAGATGAAATATAAGATTTTCTCCCCCTTTATGAAATACCAATAAAAACTATGATAAGGCTCGAATTAAGATACCAATTGAAAGCTAAATCAATTAAAACAAAGTTGAAACTCAAACTTATCATAAACAAGTATATATGTATGGAATATTAGATACCAATCGAAATTGATACTATTTGAAATGTAAGCATACATACATAAAACTATATGAGTATACAAGAAATGTCAAGATTGATACCAATTGAAAGAATTCAATGATACCAATTGAAACAACAATAAGACCAAGAGTATATCTCATATTCCTACCACCCATTTCATGCTCAAGTTTCAAAAGGTTTTCAATAAAGCACATACAAGGCATGGTCGCCCAACCAACCGCCCTTAAAGGTAGGGGTTTTCAAAATAGATTGAAAATGTAGTATGTTTGAAAATCTCTACCAAAGTGAAGAATACGAACTAGTTGAATGGAAAATCTTATAAACTAGTACGAAATCCTTCAAGCAAAGAATAAAACAAAATGTTTTTCATGAAACACATGTAAATCACATGATCACTAAACATTCAAAATCCATAAATCCCATATCAAAGTCTCATGAAAACAAATAATGAGTAAACTAATAAAGTGAGTGTACAAGTATAATGTGACACATATCAACATGAAAATATTCAATTAAGCTCATATGAAATTCCTTAAAAACATGAGAACATGAAAAACTAGATTTTCATTACCAATTGAAATTACCTAAAAATATGAAAATCATCAAAACAATTTAAACTTCAAGGCATATGTATGTCATGTACAAACTAAAGTATACATACATATCCTAAACATAATGAGTCCACAAAAGTATATGCATGAAGGCACGTGGCTCAAGGATGTACATGTATAATCAATAGTTTGGACAAGATAGACATATACATGAAGTTAAAACACATGATCATAGAAACATATTCAAAATGAGGAATACAAGTTAGAATGCATGAATCATCAAAACTAGACTATACTAGCACATCTAATGGGTACAAATAGGCATTCAAGCACAAACATAAAAAGAGTTACTTGTGGCCCATTCTATGAACAAGTATAAATCCTAGTTTTCATGAAAACTAACATCTAAACATATATTCAAATCATGAAGCATAAATCGACACATGAATCAACATGATAGACATAAAAATGATCATGAAGTAAATCCACATGCTATTAGAGTTATGATGTGCATAATAGCTAAACAAAGATGAGAACACAAAATATATGGGTCCAACTAAACATGGGTGATCTCAAAAGCTATACATGCATGTCAAAGATCTAATAAATATGGTATTCAATATACTAAACAAAACATGAGTCATCAAAACAAAACATCATAAACATTCATATGATCATTATGAAGATGCATGTGCATTAGATGTAGAGCATACATACTAGTTAAAACAATGTGAGAACACTAAAAATAGATCCATATAAAATATGGGTGTCTCAAGTAACTAAACATGTATATCACTAATCTAATGATCATGGCATAATCATAATAATCAACAAACATCAAAACATGCTATAAACAATAATATGAAAAGCATGCAAATATAAACGGGAGTTAGAGATTGATACCAAAACCGATGAAGGCACCTCTCTAGTTCTCCAAACCAATGGTGGTCCTCTCCACCAAACTCCCCTTGAAAGTGATGCATCCAAATATGGTTCTCTTTAAGCTTGGAACACATCCACCTCAAGGCACCAACACTCTCACGTTATGCGAGAGCCCACTCCTACATCAAAAATCAAAGGGGTGGTCTTTGGTACCCATTTTCTTTTGGGTCCACGGGGGTTAGTATCTTTCCTAACCCAAACAAGATTACATGCTAAATTTTCATTATGTAAGCGATCATAGCAAAATCTAGCAAGGTGGCCTTTTCGACCACAATGTGTACACGTGTACACATGAGCATACATGTTATGGTTGTGTCCGTGATGAGCATGTGTATGCCGTGATGGTGTACATGTAAAGATGGAACTTGTTTCTTGCGAACCAAGGTTCCAAGCGTGTATGATTCAAAGTACATTGGCTCAAAGTGGAGCCCAAACATTCAATACTTTTCTTCAAAACATTTATATCTTTTTCAATACAAGAAGATAAAGTGGAGCATGCAATAGGTGTGCTAGAAGAAGAAGCTACACTAGCATGACAAACATGAGAATCTATATCAATTTTCAAAGATTCATTTTTCTTTAAAACTAAATCCAATTCTTTTGTAATGAACTCAATTTCATTTTTCAAAACAAGGTTATCTTTTAAAACAAAATCCAATTTAGAAGATAAAACCTCATTGTTTTTCACAACATCATCACAATCATTTTTGCTTTTCAAAACATCAATCTCTTTTAGGGCAAGGTCTAGCTGAGATCTTAGTGAGTCACGTTCACTAGTAATCTCTTCCTTCTCTTGCAAAACCGATTCAAAAGTTGAGCACAAATCCTTCATTTCTTCTTTTAATTCAAGATTATTCTTTTTCAACAGATTATGTTTTTCCAAAAATTTTCAAGCTTTGTGGCAAGTTCCATATTTAAGGTTTGAGCTTCTAAACACCTTCGCAATAGGAACTAGAGCAATCATCTAATTGAGAATCCGATTGTACCTCAAGGGAGTCTTTCCCTTGGACCATGAGGTAATGCTCGTCAGGACATGTCTCTCCTAGATCTTCTCAACTTGTTGATGATCTTTGGTAGCTCGGGAGAAGTCAATATGCTCCAAACTGCAAAAGCCGAATCATAATGATCAAACACCGGTAAAAGATCTTCATTAAGAGATGCTCTAAGTGTTTTAAGTGCTAATGCATTTGCCTTTTTATGCTTGCTATGATTTGGGTAGGATTCTTGAGTGGTGGCTTGATAAACTAGATGTCCTAGGCTTTTTAAGTGACTACTCATATTGGCCTTCTAAACATCAAGTCTAAAAAAGTCAAACATAGGAGGGCTATCCATGAGTGCAACTATATGTGTGCAAATGATCAATGCAAATGAAGATTAGCAAACCAAGATCTCACTCCTAGGTGGCTAAACCTAAATATCAGGAGCGGAGGCTCTGATACCAATTGAAATCACCTAGAGGGGGGTGAATAGGTGATAATGCTAATCTAGTCAACTTAATGCGGAATTTAAAAACTAATAGCAATCACACAAGAATGCAAGCAACAAGTGATGCACACAACCAAGCCCAGCATATAAGTATGAATGAACAATATGAATTGATGCAAGGCACAAAGTAAAGAGAGAGATAGAGTAAGAGCCAAGGGAACAAGCGCAAACAACAAGATATGTTTCGAGGTTCGAGCACCCAGCTCTACATCCCCACCTTCACACAGAAGGATTTTAAGTCCACTAGCTTGTCCACAAAGGACTCCCACAAAGGGAACCTCCACCGAGGATTTGGGGCAATAACAATTACAAGGAGTACCCAACTCCTCTCCTTACAAACACAACCTCCTCCTTGAGGCACAACTCCAAGCCAACAAACAATCAACTCACAACTTGAGGGATTTGCACAAAGCAACACAAGGATCACCTCACAACTTGAGGGATACAACCCAAAGGCACAAAGCCAAGAAAAAATTGGGTTTACAACTTGGTGGTCTAACAAACAACCACAAACAATTTCTTTCTCCCACACAAAGATCCTATAGAATAAAAAAGTAGATGTAGCTCAAGTGTGGAGAAAACCAATGGAATGGAAATCAAAATCACAAAGAAAATCCTTGGGAAAAACTGAAACCAAGATATAGAAGTTGAATCAAAACTCTTTTTCCCAAAAACCCTTTTCTTTGATATTCCAAACCCTAGCAAAAACACCAAATAGATTGTTCAATTTAAGTCCAAAAGCTTCTTTTGATTGCTGTGAAAACACCAGAGAGTAAGGAAAAATTCGCACAAAAAATCTTAGAGAAAACAGGCCATTAATGGGGTATTTATAGCCCCTAGAAAAATATAGCCGTTGGCAGCAATTTCTGCCAAAACAGAACTACCGGTCGACCGTCCGGTCGACCGTCCAATGGTCAATTTTTGACCGTTGGCAGCTACCGGTCGACCGGGCGGTTGACCGTAGAAAACAGAGAGCAACCTACTTTCAGTCGGTCGACCGTGCGGTCGACCGGACCAAGAGGCAGCCAGCGTGCACGTATCCGTGCACGTCGGTCGACTGATACGGTCGACCGGGTACTTGGTGCGGTCGACCGTAGAGGTCGACCGACCTAGCCTGGCAGAGGCTGTTCTGGTCAGCAAAAACATGTTATTAATTATTCAATAAATTCCCATAAAATCTCTAAAATTACACAAAAATGGTTTTATCATTTTATATTGAAAAATAAACTTGTGTTAAAAATTTCAACACAAATTTCAAACATCTTGAAACATTTTTGTGTCTTATCATGTTTACCAAAATCCAAAAACTGTATTTTCTAAAACTTAGATTTTTGAATAGAAAATACATTTTGTCCAAAACTCATCTAATTACAAAAACATGATATTAAACAACATTTAGGCATGATGTATATGGATATAATCCTATATACATGAAACATATATATATCATAGTTTTTGTCTTTAATTCCAAAAATAAGTTTTGTTAAAACACAAAACCTAAAACACATGAATAGGTATATCAAAGTAAGTTTGTCTAAGAGTTGAAACATGCATGTATATAGAACAAATCTAATATACACTAAACCATGTAAACTTGTTTTGATATAATATCTATTCATGAAAACCAAGATCGGTTAAACCAAAAACCGAAAACCAAAACATGAAACGTGTGTGTTGTGAACTTGAGCATATCATACTATTCTAATCTTTACAATTTGGATCTAAACACAAAACTAAACTAGGTACCGATGTCTTCTTGTAGAGCGCAATCTCCAAGCCGACTCGATCCAAAACTCTTTGATCCACAGAGCAAGTGCTATATATGATCTTTGACGCTCGGGCTCTTGAATCAACATGTGAAAGCTTCCAAATCATCTTGTTGAAGCTAATCACCTACTAATATCTTGATTAATGATCTGAAACTAAAATCACAAGATTATTAGTACACATAACTACATGAGTTAATCATCATCAAAACTAGAGTGGAAGGCCTTTGGGCCAACAAGAAGTCAAATGTTAGTATTTTGAAAACGCATTTTGAAATAGAGAAAAGTGTTGAAGGATTTTTGCGAAAATATAAGTGATCCAAAGTTATAGGTTAACCAGAAATTATTCTTCTTTAAACTCAGTCGAAATGCAAAATCTTGTTATAAATTAAATGTAAGAATTTAAAATTGGATTGATTCTTTGATCTTTCATAAAACTCTTAGAAAAATATGCACTTTGTAAACAGTGAAAATTTTTGGGAAATCGACTCTAACTTTCACGCCGTTTATTTAATATATATATTTTTTTCTTTTTTCTTTCCTTAGTTTTCTTAGGCTTTCTTATTTACCTGGGTAGTGAGCCTCTAGCCGGTGACTTCTAAACCAGATGATCTTAGGGCACCAGATGAGAAAACATCCCTCTCACTTAAGGACTCGAGTAAACAAGGCCACAAAACTAAAGGGGATTATTTTATTTTTGTCCACCGTTTTAGGTGTGGATAATCATGCTTCTTGAGGCATAATTACCCAACTTCAATAAGTAGTTTTTATTATCATCAATTTTTTTAATATATCTTTATGACATCTTCAGTCTTTGTTTCAATCCCAAAAATTGTGTAAGTGTGAAGTGCATTAATCTAAGGCAAACAATTCAAGATCAAATTATCTTTCCAATCTTTCTTCCTTATCTTAAAATTTAAACAAGATCTATTATTTTGAGTTCGTTTAAAAATTCATAATTTTAGGTCTTCCTAATTCCTAAGATAATCTTAATTTCCTAAAAATAAATCAAAACTATTTCCCTTATGTCAAAAGTTTTGTAAAACAAAATAAAAGAGTTTTTATACAAAAGATAATTTTAAAAAGTTCTAAAGAAAAGTGAAAAAGAAAGAAAATGTAAAACTAATTATGTTAGTAAACCCTCCCCCACACTTATCTCATGCATTGTCCTCAATGCACCGTGAATGTGTATATACATGAAACAAATGGAGAGGGAAGAAAAATTACCTCATGGTGGTGGTTCCGGTGGTGGTCTGATTGGGCCAAGCGTTGCTACCCAATTAAGATAATGTGGATCTTGAAGGAACCCACCAATGACCTCTCTAATGCAACCCAGTAAAAGAATGATTGACTGAATGATCTTATTTAAAAACTTATCCCCATCTAATTTTCAATTTTCAAAAATAATTACTCAGTCACTTTCTTCAACATCCTTGGCCAACAATGAAGTGTGATTTTTGGAGATGATGGATTTGGACTCCAATGGATCAGGAAGAAAAACTGATACCGACTCAGGAATTCGACTCAGATCAAGTCGATAGTCAACAATGAGAGTCGAAATTGGTTATAAAAATAGGGTCCAAACTAAAGAATTGATGTTCACATACTTTTCCCATTAATGAAGTGTGATCATAAGATATTGGTAATTCAATTTCACAGTGTACTGGTACAAGATTCAATGTTGACTTCGAAATAGTAAAAAAATCTGGTGAAGATACCGGAGTCATTATTGAATCAAAAGTGAAATGGAATCACCAACATGAGGTTCAGGATCACTTTCAAGCTCAAGTTCAGTTTCAGAAAAAGGATAACTTGCCAAAATGTCAAGAGGTTGATGCTGGTCAAGTTCAGGTTGGTATGATGAAATTGAAACTAGACTTCAAAAATGACATGATTCTTGGGTCCAATCAGTAGAGTTAGGGATATAAGGATCGGTCAAAGGTCGACAAGAAAGACTTTCCTCGCTCTCATTGATCAATTCACTCATTAGTGAGTCTAACCTACTGATTAGTCGGGTAACAGAATTTGGTGTCAGAATCATGTCTTCCATACTTTTTGCAATTGGTTCTTCTTGAAAAGGTGAGTATGGAAGTTGATTTTGGAAATTATGTTGAAATTGTGAGTCTATCGGATTTTCCGATTGCTGCTCGGACTCACGCAAGGGTTCCATACTCAAGTTTACTATTGATGGTTGTTCATTTGAAATTGGTGAGACTGCAAAAGATGAGTAAGACTCTTGAAAATTTTGTTGTGATGATGAGTCCTACATATTTTGAAATCGTTGCACTTTTTCACAAAAGACGTCCAAACATTTTTTCTAACTCAGATTCTTCTTCAATTGGATGTTCTAGAAAAGGAGTACATGGAGTTGGATCTGGGAAGGATTGTGAATTGAGCAAATTTTAAATTTGTTGTTGGGACTCAAGCATGGCTTCCATACTCCTTTCCAATTTAGATTTTTTCTTAGTTGGTGGAACAGGAAAAGGAGGATATGATGCAGAATCGAGGAATGAATATTGTGAAAATTATGGACAAGATAGTTGAAAATTTGACTCGGGTTAGGTGAATCCCCATTGACTCTGTGAAAAGTGAAAATTATTTTGAAAATTATGGTCATAAGATTGGGGATATGGGTCATATTGAGTCGGATAATCCCAACTCGGCATATATTGTTGGTTCATGTTGTACATAGTCGGGCCAGACTTATCTGAGTCAAATGAGGTCGGGGTGAAATATGGATTCATATTATGATTGAAAAAATTATTGTTGTTAAAATCCATTTCACAATTTACAAGTAAGAAAAACAAACAAACAAACAAACAAACAAATAAAGGAAAAGAAAAAGAAAACAAGCCTATGCTAGGGTTGACATAGACTTAGACGACTCCTAACTAGTTAAACTGTCCACAGGGGGTACATTGTCAGAATCTGACAATGAGTTAATAGGCCAGATAGGGGCAAATCAGTGAGAGGTATCCGTGCCGGAGCAACGAGCCTAATTATGCCAAACCACTGTTCTTCGAGGTTTCGCCTTTCAATCCCCAACCTTAGACACCAATTTGACAAGAGTCAACTTCTAACAACTTCTCTCTTAGGTTAATCTCTTAAATAAGTCTGAGATGTCCCTAGGGGCCAACGTCTAGCAAGTTTTATTTAGGCTTGAGGTTTGTGAGTGGGGAGGTGATTTTTGGGTAAGGGAGGGTAGTGACTTCCCCACCTTATGTTGTATTAGGGTTTTGCCCTTAAGTTCAATTCGTGCAAGTGTGCAATATAAATAAGAATGAACACACAAAGAGAGTAAATCACCCACATGTTTGTCCTATACTATATGTAATGCCATATGTACACCTCCTATCAATATCACAACAGCAGAAGAATAAAATACAGTATATTGGAATGAAAACTGACACGTGCCCAGATGCAAATGTCTAAACCGGTTTAAAACATCCAATTATCATATTTTAGTTCTTAGAATTATTACAGTGCACAGGTAACATAAACAAAAACTAGCAGCAAAATATAGGAATGTACAAGAAATTACACAATCACACAAGAGAAAGTGTGGACTTCTGCAATGCTAAAGAATTTGACCTGCATACCAAAAACAAAGAAGAAAGGTTAACAAAAACGTGAAATCAAACCGTTCCCATCCTCGGTAACAGCGCCAAAATTTGATCGGCGAAAAACCACGCACAAAAAGTGTATGTTTTGAAATCAAGAATTAAAGTGTGTGCGCTTTAGCTTCCTCGATACTTCCGTTATAGCATAGAGGATAAAACGAGGCGAATCCTTAAGGACGGGAGGCGATATAAGCTTTACCGGTTGATTCACGTGTGTGTTAAATATTCTTCAATATTTGAAAGAATGAAAAGAAAAGGAAATAAAGAATAAAAAGAGAAGTATAGTGAAACACAAAGAAGTGGGAAACATAGAAGAATTATTTTTGTGATTTTGTTTGTATATCTAAAACAAAATGGAAAAGAAAGAAAACTCATGGCTATTAACTACTAATGACTCCACCAACATGCTAACCTCTTAGTAATAGTTGCCTTACATGTATCATTGGCCATCACTAGTCCTTGGTTCAAGAGCTTTACAAAGCATGGCTCATATGTTAATTTTCACATCCAAATTCAACCAACAAGTGCAAGCTACAGTTAAATCATCAAAATCCAATAAGAGCAAGTATGAAATAAAGTAATATTAGCTTGTTAGAAATTTAGATGTTAGAGTGTTAGATCCATCATCATGAGCCATCAATGACTCTTGCAAGAGCAAGGCCAAGTAGAGGCTATTAGATTCATATGGATTATCAAATAAGAAGTTAGACTAGTTAGTGGTTAATAGTTAGTTACCATGAGAGAAAATATTAGCTAAACATGTAAAAGGAATTAGAGAGAAGAAACTAAAGAGAGGCAAAGGGAGAACTGTTCATACACTGTCACCTTCTATTACAAGCACTCTTGCTTCCACTCATGTACCACTCTCTCTCCTATTACAAGATCTAAAAGAAATGAAAAATACAAAGAGGAAGAAGAACTAACCTAAACTAAACTAAACTACAACATGGAGAAGAAAACTACCCTAAAACTACACTGCTATCTGTATTTTTTAACTGTAGAACCCCAGGGGGTATATATAGGCACCAGGGGAAAGGGAGCCAGGGGGACAACCCCTGGCCCAAAGTACGAGCGCGGTCGCGCCCGTACGAAACGCGGCTCTTCTAGAGCCGCGCGCATGGCGCTTTCTGCCACGCGCTGTCTCATATGTCCCCTGTCAGTTGCAGGTCCTGGTTTCTGGTTTTGAGCCCCTGGTTTTGACGAATCAGCTCTCCAAAGTCAATGGCTATATTATAGGCTTTTAATCACCCATTAAATGGTGATTTAGGGTCTTCTTCTTCATTGCACACCATGGACCAAGAAATATTCAAGAGAGGTATTATTAGCAGAATTTAATATTAAATAAATGTGAAGATATGGTATGAAATATGCAGTTTTAGAGACTAATAAACCGACCGGTCAACTAACGTGTACACATGCAAGAGCCCATTGGGCAGTCGACCGACCGATCGATCGACTGGCTCAAGCTCACTCTCGAACTTGGCTCGGTCAACCGAGCGGTCGACCGACAGAGAGTTGTAACTCTCTGATTTTGGGTGCGGTCTACCCGGCGGTCGATCGGCAACCCCAACGGTCAGAAAATTGACTATTGGCCAGTCGACCAGCCGGTCGATCGGCTGACCATTCTGAGTGTAACACCTCATTCCTGGAATACGTACCCAAGTACGTATCTCAATTTTTTGAGTGTATTTTTCTTATTTTCTTGTATTTATTTATGCTCGTATAATGGTATTACATGATTTGACCTCTCTGGTAGTCAGATTTGACTGATTTCAGTTGTCTGTTTAACAGTATTTGGGATTTATCATGATTTTCTTGAATTTTTCTGAATTATTTTTATAAAATTTATAAAATCGGTATTAATCGGAACCACCAATTAATACTTAAAATTTTAAATTACAAACAGAGTAAAATTTCTAGAAGCCACTTTAACTGTTTTTTTAAATAATATTTAGTATCTTAATACATTTTTTGAGATTTTTCTGAATTTATCAAAATCCGGCCAGATTCGGTGTCGATCGGTATCGATGACAGATTTTAATATTTTTAATTTAAAAACGGGATTGAATTTATCAAATTCAATTTCACCCTGATAATTAGTATAACATTCTTGATTTTTGAAATTTTTGGAGAGCTTTCCGAGATACTTGATTTCCGAGTGTCTTCGATATTTTTTTTGAAAATTTCCCGCATCTGCGACCAAACCCAGGGATTGCACCATTCAAATTATTTCTCATTTTTCTTCTAATTCCCTTCCTATTTATTTTTCTTCCTTCTTTTTGCTTCCTTCCTTTTCCTTCCAACAATTTCTAAACACTTCTACTTACTTCTCCAATATTCTATTACATTCCACGAAAAATATCTCCTCCAAAACATCCTAATACACTCATCACTCCTCTCCCATCACCAAGGCTGGTCAAGCCATCTCACCCCTTCACCATTTCACAAAAAACCCTAACCCTAATCCTTTCCCTTCTCCTTTAAACTCCAACTCCAAAACTAATCTCTTTCCTTCTTTCACCTTCATACCTCCATCAAAACCCTAAAACCACCAACTCCTCCTTCATCGTCACTATAACTACAACAAAAACATTAGCTACAACACTTCTCCATCTTCTTTTTCCTTCTCCATCTCCATTTAATCCACCACAAACTCCAAAACTCGACCAAACTTCTACCATCTTCTTTACCTTCTCCAAAACAACCTCCACCAACAAATTCTTCCACCAAACTACTCCCACTCCATATCCGCCTACGTCCTCAACAACCCTAAGCCTAGGGCCGACCCTCTCTACTTTGGCATCATCTCTGGCGACCATTCCAGCAACCATTCCGGTGACAACTTCACCATCTTCAACAACATCAACTCCACCACCAACATACACCTCCATCACCACCACTTCTTCTAACTTCTATCTATAACCACCATCTTCACATCCACCATCACAACACCACCTCCATCATCTTTATTTCAACCTCCAACATCACCATCATCATCACCTCTTTCACTTTCACTTTGAATTCTCCTCCAAAATCTATCTCCACCACCAAATAACACCACCATCAACTCCAACACCATCACCTTCACCCTCTCCTCTCTCTCCTCATGGTCGGCCACCACCTAGGCCACCACACCCTCTTTATGGCTGGCCCTCTCCAAGGGCCAAGTCCCCCTTTTTTCCTTCTCTCACTTCGTGCATTTCCTCACTCGGGAGCTCGAGTGCGCAAAGTTTTAGGATTTGTATTTTAGACGAAGGTCCTAGCCTCGATTTGGGTATCCCGCTTCAATGGGTGTATTGTACTTGTATTTAAATTTTCATTGATTGGTGTGAGTTATAATCCGTGGACATGTCGTAGCTTGTACTGGATCGATGTACTGTAATGCTTGTAATAGTATAGATAACACTACATTTATGCTTGTGTGACACTAACATCTTCTGCAGGTACTAACAGCCTTCGGCTTAAACTCTTTGAGTTTACTAGCTTCTCCGGAGGTATAGCTAAGCCGTTTGGCTGCGAGCCGAGCTTAACTGCATAACCTCGTCAGCTTACTATATTTTCGCTTTGCTTGAACTCCTTGGGTTTTACTAACTACACCGTATGACTGCGCACCGAGCTTAATTGTGTAACCTCTTCAGGCACGATTTAGTTGCATCCCCGTATTGCTCAGCCTCTGGGCTTAACCTCTCAGAGGTTTTTTAAAGTCCAGAGGACTTCTGTATACTACGCCTGGTAGACGGACCTAACGTCAGTACTTTATTGAACTTCGTTCGAGCGTAGTTACTTTGTGTGCGGGGCTTCACTGTGAGTAGTAGTATGCCTTTCATACGCATACTATGACACGTGTGTTTTAGCTGTGCTGCGAGCGATAACCACGCCGAGCGTGATAGCATTTTGTGTTGTACATTAGCGTTGCTCTAGCTTGCCAAGCTCAACTTGATTGTTCGCTTTCTTGCTTACCCGCCTGTCAGTTCTCTTGCTTTCTAGCCATATTTGCATGTGTATTGTTGATACTTACATCTCCAGCAAGTACATACTCAGCCTTCGGGCTTGACCTCTCCAAGATTTATTGAAGTCCTCTGGACTTTCTAGCTACGCATAGAAAAACAGCATAGCGTTCAGCATTTTACCACTAGACACGCCTAGGCGGAACTCTGCCAGATTTTAGACTCGCATTTTAAGCCGAATCATCCCGATAGCTCCGCCAAGTGCTTTAGTGATTAAACACTATTTGCTGACTGTGTTTCTAGCTTGCTTAAGCTCTGCTTGACTATGCTTATTTGTTATGCTTACCCTTGTTATGCTAACACTTTCCATGCCATCACCCGACATCTATCATGTTACATCTGACATCTACATATTGAAATCTGACACCTACCGTGCTATGGGAATGTATGCCTGATCTCCTGGTAGTACTCGTGTACACCTGATATTCCTGACCAGCTCTTGCACATTCCTGTAAATTGATAATTACATAATAAATCATAAAAAGAGCCAACTTTCATCGGGTCGGAGAAAACTTACAGATATCAATATATGTTCATGTTTATAGTGGTATTAGGTATGTTGTGTAACTAAAACTTTCGCTTCGATCTGAGGGCCTCCAGGCGACCGAGGAGCGCTGGCTCCCTTCTTCTTGGTACCATCTTGAAAAGGGCATCCCATAAGACCCTTCTGTATGCCTTGCAGTCGGTTCTGTTCACTAGCAACGGAACACCCTGGACCGTGGTCTCTAACATGCATGGGACCCACTGTAAACATTGTTTGTTGATACCCCAATTGATTTTCAATAACAACCTTGATTTACTTAGATGTGGAGGCATGTGTGATAGGACGCTATTACACATACCTAGACATATGGGTAGGATGAGTAATAAGAATCAATATTATGAACAGTAATAAAGAATTTATTCATGCTTAATCACTTTCATCAATTTTATGCCTTTGTCGCATGCTTATTATTTCTGTACTCATGACATAACTTTTGATGCATGCTTTCTGATTCGGATTTATTGATACACATGTACTTATCTCTGCATGCCACTTGGCTATCACCGGGCCACTTGTTGGGCAGCTTCTGACTCCCCTAGACTTGCATGTCAGGTTTTGAGCTCGGATTGAAGTGGAGTCCTCCCGAAGATCAAGCTTACCTCTCGGAGCAGGCTGACTAGTCCTGGCTCCTTCTATTCCTGACTCTACCTATTAGCTCGCGAGATTTACTCTCAGCTCGTGAGCATCTTTTGTATTCACATATTATAAAACTTACTTTTGTACTTGCCGTGATGTAATGTACCTGTAATATTATGTCACGCTCTGTGATAACTTTGTAAGTTATACTCTTTATGTTGGAATGTATATACACTATGTACTTTCGTACTTTGATTCTAATTTGTACTGATGCTTAACGTACATATATAAGGATATTTTTGTCTTGCATATGTACATTGCAGTAGCGTCTCCGTATCCGTTAGAGTAGGACGTTACAGGTTGGTATCAGAGCCTAGGCTCTCACACCTACAGTACAACCAAGCAGTGAATTAATGGGATATTAATTTGAAATTGGAATGCATGAGTCTCGGTTATACAATTCAACTACAATGTACAAAGTTATCTATTCTTTCCTGATACTTCTTCCCTTTATTACTAAAATCTATCTTCCTTTCGCTTTTCAGTTTCCACTCATTTTTACCAACATAGATATGATAGAAGTACGAGTCGTAATAGCTCCAGACAATCACAGAACATACCCACAGGAGAGAATACAGATATTTTAAGGGTTACTCATAATATGATAGAGAATCAACAGAAGCAGATAGAACTCCTTCGGCAAGGATTGATAGCAGCTCCTAAAGAACAAAGGCCGGGCAATGTATCAGACTTCAGACGGTTGCAGCCGGCAATATTCACAGGAGAATAAAGACCACTTGATACCGAGCAATGGCTGATTGATATCATAGATCTTTTGGAAGGGCACAGGTCATAGAGGAGAACCAGGTAGAGGTTGCTAAGAATCAACTAAAAGATGTAGCCATGACTTGGTAGCTAGCCGAAGAAGCGAGACTGAAAAAATCCATCACTCAGACCAGTTCTCTAAGAGCTTTTATGATAGATTCTTCCCTTCCATAGTGTAGAAGGAGATGGAAGAATAGTTCATCCGACTTCAGCAATAGAACCGATCTGTTGATGAGTATGCCGCTGAGTTCCTAAGGCTGAGTCATTTTGCTCCGTATATGGTGACCGACGAAGAGAAGCGAGCAAGTAGATTTTAGCAGGGCTTGCAAATGGATATTCAAGTCCTCTTGATTCTCCAACAACTGAAAACATATTTATAGGTCCTCACTAGAAGTGAAGCGAGGACTAGAGAAAAAGAATCTTAATCTGATAAGGAACCAGGTCATGAAGAGGTCATTTCAATAGATGGGTAGAGGAGGTCCAGTTAGAGCTGTAAGAGGCCTGATGGCCAGACGACCATTTTGACCAGCCCCTTATCAGATAACTCGACCACTCCCTATATGTGCTTATTGTCAGAAGCCACGTCACACTCAACAGATTTGCCATAGGGCAAATGGATTATGCCTGGCATGTGGCTCCAGTGATCACTCGATAGAAAGTTATCCCCATAAGAGAACTGGGATAATGAATCAGTCTTTACCAGCAGCTCTAACACCCATTAGATAGAGGAATCCAGGACCAGTGGTTAGGAGGGCCCCTCTTCCTCCACTACAGCAGGTTTTCTACCTAGTCTAAAGGGGAGCCAGAACTGCAACAGGCCGCGGAAGGGGACAAGCCTATAACTTAACATGAAAGAGGCCGAAACTTCCGAAGAGGTGATAACATGTAAGATCAAGATACACTCCAAACCTATTCTAACTTTCTTTGATTCTGGCACTTCTCATTGTTACATATCAGATAGTTTTACTGCTTTGCATTCTATACCTATTGAATGTTTAGACAACCAGTGGGAGATTAGTACCGATAATGGGATAGTCAACTCCAATAGACTTTGTTAAAATTGCACAGTAGAACTATGTAATAGGAAATTATAAGTAGATACGCTCGTAATAGATACTAGAGGATATGACATGATCTTAGGCATAACCTGGCTTAGCAGATACCACACGGTTATTGACTATTAAAACAAGAAAGTTATTTTCAGAATACCGCATCAGCCTGAATTTTAATTTGGGGGAGAACATAAGTCTGCCAAGGGAAAAACACAGTCGATATGTGCTACTGCTGAGATTAAGAAGAAGGGAGTACAGATTTGGGATGTGTTCTCAGATGTATTAAAAGAGATCTTAGGACTTCCACCCGACAGAGCAGTTGAGTTCTCCATAGATACTATTCTGGGTACAGTTTGGATATCTAAAGCTCCATACAGGATGGCGCCCACTGAGTTAGAGATTCTAAAAAAGCTGCTGCAGAAATATTCTAACAAGGGATTGATTACACCGAGTACTTTGATTAGTCTCTAAAATTACATATTTCATACCACATCTTCACATTTATTTAATATTAAATTCTGTTAATAATACCTCTATTGTATATTTCTAGGTCCATGGCATGAAATGAAGAAGCCCAAAATTCTATTTATTTGGTGATTTAAAGCCTACACATATAGCCATTGACTTTGGAGGGTGAATTTGTCAAAGCCGGGTGCCCATATCCAAAAAGCAGGAAGTACAACAGATATGGGGACGAAGTGACAGCGCATGGCAGGCGGTGTCGCGCGCATCCACACTATGGCCACGGAAATGCGGCTAGATTTGACTCCCTAGTGTCCCCTTTTGCCTATAAATACCCTGGGATTTTCAGAGCTCAGGGGAGAGGAGTTTTGAGGGAGTTTTAGGGTTTTCTTCTCCATTTATGTAGTTTCTTGGGTAGTTTAGATTAGTTATTCTTCTTCTTCCTATTTTGTATTTTTTTATTTCTGTAGATCTTGTAATCGGGAAGAGAATAGTACATAGGATGAAAGAAAGAGTGCTTGCAATGGAGGGTGACACTTTATGAAAGGTTCTCTCTTTATCTCTACTTGTTTTTTCTCTCTCACTCCTTTAACATGCTTAGCAAATTTTTTCTCATGGCAACTAACTACTAACCACTAACTTGCTAACTTCTTACTTGATAATCCATATGAATCTAATAGCCTCTACTTGGCCTTACTCTTGCAAGAGCCATTGATCGCTCATGATGATGGATTCTAACACTCTAACATCCTAACTCTCTAACTAGCTAATTTACTTTATTGCATGCTTTCTCTTGTTTAGCTTTGATAGTTTAAGTGTAGCTTGCACTTGTTTGTTGAGTTTGGATGTGATGAGTTATCTTATGGGTCATGCTTTGAAATGCTCTTGAACCAAGGACTAGTGATGGCCAAGGATACATCTGAGGCAACTATCACTAAGAGGTTAACATGGTTAGTGGAGCCATTAGTAGCTAGTAGCTATGAGTTTTTTTTTTCCTTTTACTTTGTTATAGAAATATATCAAAAATCACAAAAATCATCTTTTCTATATTTCCCACTCCTTTGTTTTCACCGTACTCTTCTCTTTTCACTTTTTGTTTTGTTTTCTTTTGATTCTTTAAAACGTGAAAGAAACTTTAACACACACTTGAATATACTGGTAAAGCTTCTATCACTTCCTGTCCTTATGGATTCGAATTGTTTAGCTTCTATGCTATAATGGAGTATTGAGGAAGCCAAAGCACACACAGTTCTATTGCTTGATTTCAAAACAACACTTTTTGTGCACGGTTTTCCCCCAACCAAATTTTGGCGCCGTTGCGGGGGATGGGAATGGTTGATTTCACGTTTTTGTTAACTTTTCATCTTTGTTTTTGGTGTTCAGGTCAATTTTTAGTATTGCAGAAGTCCACACTTGCTTTTGTGTCGTTGGGTAAATCTTTGTATACTGCTATCTTCTGCTGCTATTTTTTATTTAGATTACATGTGCACTGTAATAATTAAGAACTAAAATATGAAAGTAGGATGCTTTAAAATGGTTTAGACATTTGCATCTAGGCACGTGTCAATTTCAATTCTAATATATTGTATTTTGTTCTTGTGTTGTTGTGATCTTGACAGAGGTGTATATATTGCATTGCATATAGTTGAACAAACACGTAGGTGATTTACTCGCTTTGTGTGTTCATTCTTATCTATATTGTATACTTGCACTAATTGAACTTAAGGGCAAAACCTAATATAACATAAGGTGGGGAAGTCATTACCCTCCCTTAGCCCAAAAATCACGTCCCCACTTACGCAACCCAAGCTTTAATAAAAATTGCTAGACATTGGCCCCTAGGGACATCTCAGACTCATTTAAAAGATTGACCTAAGGGCGAAGTTATTAGAAGTTGACTCTTGTCAAATCGGTGTCGAAGGTTGGAGATTGAGAGGCGAAATCTCGAAGAACAGTAGTTTGGCATAATTAGGCCCGTTGCTCCAGCACGGATACCTCCCACTGATCTTGCCCCAACTTAACCGATTAACTTGTGGTCAGATTCTGACAATGTACCCCCCATGGATACTCTAAGTCAATCCTAGCATAGGCTTGTTTTCTTTTTTTTTTTTTCTTTCTTTATTTGTTGTTTGTTTGTTTGTTTTTCTTTTGTGTAAATTGTGATATGAATTTTAACAACAACAATTTTTTCAATCCAAATATGAATCCATATTTCACTCTGACCTTATTTGACTTGGATAACTCAACCCGACTATGTACAACATGGACCAATCATATAGGCCAGATTGAGATTATCCGACTCAATATGACCCAAATCCCCAATTTTATGACCAAAATTTTAAAAATAACTTCCTCTCTTCACAGAGTTCATAGGGATTGACCTCCCCCGAGTCAAATTTTCAACCACATTGTCCACAATTTTTACAATATTCATTACCCGATTCTGCTTCACATCCGAACCACCAATTGAAGAATAATCATCGTTACAAAGGAGTTTGGAAGAAATGATAGAGGCCCAAAAATAATTTGAAAACATGGTGGTCTCTGTTGGCCCAAAGGCCTATCACCCTAGTTTTGATGATGATCAACTCATGAAGTTATATTTACTAATGATCTTGTGTTTAATTAGTGACAGATTCATTATCAAGATCTTAGTAGGTGCATAGCTCAACAAAGGATAAAAAGCCAAGATTTGGAGCTAGCACGGTGTCAAGCTTGGACCAAGTCAAGAAGATGAGAAGACTTCAAGGGAAGACTTCAAGATCAAGACTTGTGTCTAGGTATAAGATTTTATTTTGTTTTAGATAAATGTAAAGGATAGAATAGTGGTGGATTGCTCAAGTTTATATCACACACACACTCTTGATTTACTTGTCTTTTCATAAAAGAATTTTCAGATTTAGAAAAGACTTTCTTTTTGAAAAACATAGTTTTGGTTTTTGGTATTCAAAGTTATATGTTTCAACCAAAATCTTATTTAGAGCTTAATGTCAAAAACATAGATATTTCATCTTGATTGTGAAGTGGATCATATCCATACACACTATGCTTTATAAGTATATCTTGTTTTTGTATTTGATGAAGATTTGGAAAAACATGTTGGAAAATATTGTTTTGGAAAAACAGTTTTTAATATGAGTCAAATATTTCCAAGTTACAAAAATAGTCCAATCTTTTATAACATGCCTTGATTTTGTGCAAGCATGTTTGTATTTCAAAGTATATTGGTAAAACTATTTTTGTAGATTTTATGTATTTTATGGGATTTTATTAAAGCCAAAAAGACCAACCTTTGAATCCCAGAAAACTGTTTCAGGCTTCGGATAAGTCGACTTACGACCTTTATAAGTCGACTAATCCTGAAGTCGGTCGACCGGACCGGTCGACCGACGTGCACAGACGTGCACGCCTTTGTGCATTGGTGGACGGCCGACCGTGCCGGTCGACCGCTCCAGAGAGCTATGCTCTCTGGAAATCTCGGCCGACCGCACCGGTCGACCGACAGAGAGTTCAACTCTCCTCCAGTTGCTCGGTCGACCCTGACGGTCGACCGGAGTCTCCAACGGTCGGATTTTTGACCGTTGGCGGTCGACCGGCAGTACTAACAGATCCCAACGGCTAGTTTTCTGGCAGCCTATAAATTGGGGTTCTTGTCATTATTTGAAGCCAAGATTTTAGAGACTCTTAGAGCCAGTTTTTCCCATACTTTCAGAAGAGTTTTCTCCACAAAATAGAGAGCAAATATTTCCTATCTAAAGGGAAGTTTTTATAAAGAGTGTTAAAAGAATTTCTTGAGTTTTTCACCATAGCTTTCATCCTTACTTTCTCACAATCACTTGAGCTATCTATTGTCTAATCTATCCATAGGATTGTGTTGTGAGAGCTTTTTGTTAGGTGATCAAGTGTTGGATCACCAAGATTTCATCTTTGTACTTTGAGGAGACGGACAAGTGTGCTCGTGGTGGTTTAGAGTTCTTGTGTGAACTCGGTGGTTTGAGGTGCGGCCTCGGCGAGCTAGTGAGCTTGCGTGTATACGGGACTAGGGAGTCCGAGGGCTTGTAGGTGTTGCGGCACCGAGGAGAGATCCATTGGGATCTTGCATAGTGGAAATCCTTCGTGTGTCGAAGGCGGGGATGTAGAGCAAGTGTGCTCGAACCTCGAAACATACCCTTGTGTTTGCGATTGCTCACTCTCTCTCTCTTTGTCTCTTTTATATCTTGCATACTTTTATTGTGCTCATCTTTATATGCTAGATATTCATTTGTGCTCATATTGATATACTTGCTTGGGAATGTTGCTACACTTGTATTCAACCAAGAGAGCCAACGCGGCACCTCAACCCATTCAAGGGGAATCAAGAGGGGTTTAGTCCAGAGCCTTGCAAAGGGAATTCGGCTACACTCTTGTGTTATACATAGTGTTTAGTGTAATAAGATTTAATTAGGTCATAATTGTTTTAGCTTCCTCATTATTTGCATTGTTAGGCATTAAGTGACCATTAGATTAGCCATCACCTATTCACCCCCCCCTCTCTAGGTGAACTTACAGTCTCATCATATCTACAAAATTTTCAAAATTCATATAATTCTTTTTCAGAACCACTCAAAGAAAAATCATTGTGGGAAAAACCTATGGAATTCGTGCAAGAGTCTGAGCGAATAATGCAAAATTTTGTTGACTTCCAATGTCCACAAAATTTTCATATGACTCAAGAATCATGTCATTTTAGAAATCCAGCTTCTATTTCATCATACCAACCTGAACTTGACCAATATCAAATTCTTGATAGTTTGGCAAGTTATCCATTTTCTGAAATTGAACTTGAAGATGAATGTGAACCTGAGCTTCAATTTAGTGATTCGAGTCCAATCCTTAAACCAATATCGACTCTTGTAGTGTTATCTAAACTAAATAACGTTCTTGAGCCAATTTTGATTTCCATAATTCATAAACTTGAATCGATCATTTCACGCATTCACATTCCTTCCGTGGACAAAAATCAAGATTCAATTTCATTACATCCATTTGAACTTGCCCAAAATTTTGAGAACCACCTTGACATTTTGGCAAGTTATCCTTTTCCTGAAATTGAACTTGAGCTTGAAAGTGATCCTGAACCTCAAGTTGGTAATTCCATTTCACTTTTTAATTCAATAATGACTCTGGTATCTTTACCAGATTTTTTTCTATTACGGAGTCAACATTGAATCCTGTACCAGTACACCATGAAATTGAATCACCAATACCTTATGATCATACTTCATTGAGGGGGAAAGTGTGTGAATATTAAATCTTTGGTTTGGACCCCATTTTTGAACCAATTTTGACTCCCCCTTTTGAATCTCGACTTGATCTGAGTCAAATTCCCAAGTCGGTATTGATTTTTGTTCTTGTTTCATTTGAGTCTAATTCAATCATCTCTCAAAACCACAATTCATTGTTGGACAAAGGTGTTGAAGAAAATGACTCAAGATTTATTTTTGAAAATTGGAAATTAGATGGGAATAATTTTTTAAATAAAACTATTCACTCAATCATTCTTTTATTGGGTCATATTAGAGAGGTCATTGGTGGGTTCCTTCAAGATCCACAATTTCTAGATTGGGCCGCATTTCGTGGGCCAATCCGACCACCACCGGAACCACCACCATGAGGTAATTTTCCCTTTATTTTTATTTGTTTCATGCATATACACATTTACGATGTATTGAGGAGAATGCATAAGAAAAGTGTGGGAGAAAATTTACTAACCTAGTTAGTTTTAAATTTTCTTTCTTTTACACTTCTTTTAAAATTTTTTATATTTTTCTTTTGTATAGAAACAATTTTCTTTTCTTTTTTACAAAACTTTTTTAAATAAGAAAAATAGTTGTGATTTATTTTTAAGAAAGTTAAGAGAATCTTAGGAATTAAGAAGACCTAAAACTATGAATTCTTAAATCAAGTCAAAATAATAGATCTTGTTTAAATTGTAGGATAAGAAAGTAAGATTGGAAAGATAATTTGATCTTGAATTTTTTGCCTTAGATATATGTACTTCACACTTACACAATTTTTTGGGATTGAAATAAAGGCTGAAAATGCCATAAAAAATAAAAAAAATGATGATAATAAAAATCACTTATTGAAGTTGGGTAATTATGCCTCAGGAAGCATGATTATTCACGTCTAAAATGGTAGACAAAAATAAAATAATCTCCTTTAATTTTGTGGCCTTGTTTACTCGAGTCCTTAAGCCTGAGGGATGTTTTCTTGTCTGCTACCCTAAAACTATCTGGTTTGGGAGTCACGGGCTAAAGGCTCACTACCCGGGTAAATAAGAAAGCCTAAGAAAACTAAGGAAAGAAAAAAAAAAGAGAAAAATAAATATACACAAATAAATGGCATGAAAGTTAGAGTCAATATCCTAAAAATTTTCACAGTTCACAAAATGCATATTTTTACAAGAGTTTTATGAAAGATCAAAGAATCAATTAAATTTTAAATTCTTTCATTAAATTTATAACAAGATTTTGCATTTAGACTTAATTTAAGAATAATTTCCGGTTAACCTATGACTGTGGATCACTTATATTTTCGCAAAAATATTTCAATACGTTTCTCTATTTCAAAATGCGTTTTCAAAATACTAACATTTGATTCTTTCTTTATGGATTTTGTGGGTGTAATCCGCTGAAAACCCTTAGGAGACAGAATTCCTCCTTTAGGAGAAACTTAGAGGTTTAACAGCTTGTTACACACGCTCAGTGCAACCGCGTCACCTGCGAAAGTGGTGTAATAATCTTCTTAGTTAGTTTTTCTGTTTTGCTTGGGACGAGCAAAAGATAAGTGTGGGAGTGTGATTAATCTCTAAAATTGCATATTTCATACCACATCTTCACATTTATTCAATATTAAATTCTGTTAATAAAATCTCTCTTGTATGTTTCTAGGTCAATGGCATGAAATGAAGAAGAAGCCCAAAATCCCATTTATTTGGTGATTTAAAGCCTACATATATAGCCATTGACATTGGAGGGTGAATCTGTCAAAACTAGGTGCCCATATCCAGAAATCAGGAAGTACAGCAGATGGGGGGAAGTGACAACGCGTGGCAGGCGACGCCGTACGCGCGACTACACTATAGCTGCAGAAACGCAGCCATAGCCGCGTTTACATGGCTCTTCTGTGGAGCCACGCGTCAAGATTTGATGCACGACTCTGTACACTCTCCCTGGTGCCCCCTTTTGCCTATAAATACCTTGGGATTTTTAGAGCTCAGGGAGAGGAGTTTTGAGGAGAGTTTTAGGGTTTTTTTCTCCATGTATGTAGTTTTTAGAGTAGTTTAGGTTAGTTATTCTTCTTCTTCCTATTTTATATTTTTTATTTCTTATAGATCTTATAATAGAAAAGAGAGTAGTACATAGGATGAAAGCAATAGTGCTTGTAATGGAGGTTGACAATCTATGAAAGGTTCTCTCTTTATCTCTACTTGTTTTCTTCTCTCTAACTCCTTTTATATGCTTAGCGAATTTTTTCTCATGGCAACTAACTACCAACCAATAACTTGCTAACTTCTTACTTGATAATCCACATGAATCTAATAGCCTCTACTTGGCCTTGCTCTTCTAAGAGCCATTGATGGCTCATGATGATAGATTCTAACACTTTAACATCCTAACTCTCTAACAAGCTAATATTACTTTATTCCATGCTTGCTCTTGTTTAGTTTTGATAGTTTAAGCGTAGCTTGCACTTGTTTATTGAGTTTGGATGTGATGAGTTATCGTATGGGTCATGCTTTGAAATGTTCTTGAACCAAGGACTAGTGATGGCCAAGGATACATGTTTGGACACATATATTGCATAAATATTAGTACATTCCTACATATATTTTGTAATGAATATTGCAAATAATTTGTCTTAATGTCCTAATTCATGTAGAGTATGATAGGGAGAAGATAATCATGAAATTTATCCAATTAAATCCAAAAGTTCAAAAGAAAGGGGATCGATTCAAATCCAAAGGTTCTAGAAGCTATCTTATTTGAAAACTGGATATATCAGATAATATAATATTATCTCATTTCAAGAGAAAAATAGATTGTTTGAAGACCCTATCTGTTTCGCTAAAGATAAGTGAATATCTTATTAATTCTAGAAGAAAAATTGAAAATTCAAGAGGATAAATGGATAGAGAGAAGTTCAATGGATGAGATGAAGCAATTTAGATTTAGATTCAAGCTAGATACAGTTTAGCATTTTAAACATAACTTTCGCTACTGAAACTCAAATCTAATGATTCAAGATGCTACAGAAAGAAGACGTAAAGGGCTACAATTCATTTTTTGATCACTCTTCCCAATTCTATCATTTGATAAGTGATATTCAGCAATCAATATGCCAACAGCCTGCAGATCAGAATGAATTTCTGGATAAATCAAATCCAGTTTGGAGATAAGGGGAGAATTCAAATTCAGAAATATCCAGATCTTCCTATCTTTATACATTTTCTATCCCTCTGATTTTCTCCTATAAATACCCTCATACCTCGAAGGCAAGAAGGATACCACTTCAGAGAGAGCTTTACTTTAGATTTTTCTTTTCTTCTTCAATGTAATTTTTATTTTTTTCTTTTAGGTTAGAGAGAGTTACATGAGAAAAGAGAGAAGAATTATTATAGAGAGACACTATTGTAATTCTTTTTCAAGAGACTTATATTGAAGGTGACATCAATGGAGTTTTCTCACTTTTCTTCATCGTACTCAATCTGACCAAGCACCATGTTCAAGTTACTCTTTCTATTTGCTTTTCTTTACTTCATGCTGAGGCAAGTCTTTTTATGATTCAATGATAGAGGTAAGTACTCTTTTTTTTTTCTTTTTAAATTAATTAGTTTAGAGTTATAGTTCTCTCTTTTTATAGTCTTTCCTTTTTTTTATAAATAAAACAACAACTCCACAATCTCTTCTTACCATCTCCTTGTTAACTTAACATAATAATTTTATTTTCTTTTATAAAATTGAGAAGATAAATATTAACTAATTTTTGATAAATTAAAAGAGAGAAACTTACATAACGCTTCCATCGTTGTCCCTCCCTGTGGATCATGACCCATTAGCCCTAGGCTACACGGTAGAATTGAGGACCTAGCACTATTCTAAATTTTTGTATTTTTTTGTGCAGGTTTGGCTCGATCATAATTTTGGCGCCGTTGCTGGGGAGGGACGGTAAGTTTTCTTTTCTTTTTGATTTACTTTAACAAATTAATCTCTTTTTCTTCTCTATTTTGATGTACAGAGGCTAATTACAGAAAACTAGGAGCTGCAGTGGACATATTGCTACTCTGTGCCTCTGCCCAAGAAGGCAGAGCATCAGAGCCCACAACTGTGGTGAACTACTAACTATAGTTTCTTACAAATTGCTTGATTTTTAGAGATTTAGCTCTCTGCAGTTATTAGTTTATCTGTTTAACTCACTTTATACATGTTTCTAATCAACAGTAACTTGTTGCTTTGTAAATACTAAAAAATGCTTGGACTCTTGCATCTTAGGGAATCTGTTTATTTCGTTTCTTTACATTACTGTTGAAGAGTGCTAGAGAAAAAGGTCGTCTGCATTGCATATAGCTTAGGAAACACACTTGTATGTCATATTGCTTGTGTGTTATTTTTACTATATACTTGCACATGAGCACAAATAAAAACAGATCTAATGGCATATCCTTAAACAAGATAAGGTTAGTTAGTTTCTTACAGATTGCTTAATTTTTAGAGATTTAGCTCTCTGCAGTTATTAGTTTATCTATTTAACTCACTTTATACATGTTTCTAATCAACAGTAACTTGTTGCTTTGTAAATACTAAAAAACGCTTGGACTCTTACATCTTAGGGAATCTGTTTATTTCGTTTCTTTACATTACTGTTGAAGAGTGCTAGAGAAAAAGGTCGTCTGCATTGCATATAGCTTAGGAAACACACATGTATGTTATATTGCTTGTGTGTTATTTTTACTATATACTTGCACATAAGCACAAAAAAAAACAGATCTAAGGGCATATCCTTAAACAAGATAAGGTTAGTTAGTTTCTTACATATTGCTTGATTTTTAGAGATTTAGCTCTCTGCAGTTATTAGTTTATCTGTTTAACTCACTTTATACATATTTCTAATAAACAGTAACTTGTTGCTTTGTAAATACTAAAAAACGCTTGGACTCTTGCATCTTAGGGAATCTGTTTATTTCGTTTCTTTACATTACTGTTGAAGAGTGCTAGAGAAAAAGGTCGTCTGCATTGCATATAGCTTAGGAAACACACTTGTATGTTATATTGCTTGTGTGTTATTTTTGCTATATACTTGCACATGAGCACAAAAAAAAACAGATCTAAGGGCATATCCTTAAACAAGATAAGGTGGGAAAGCCATTACCCTTCCTTAGCCCAAAAATCTCCTCACTCACTAACTTAGCCTAACATAAAATTGAGTAGACGTTGGCCCCAGGGACATCTCGGACTCAAAAAGGATTGACCTAAGGGGGAAGTTGTTAGAAGTTGACTTTTGCCAAATCGGTGTCTAAGGTTGGGGATTGAGGGGCGAAACCCCGAAGGCTAGTGGTTTGGCATAATTAGGCCCATTGCTTAGGCACAGATACCTCCCACCAATCTTGCCCCTATCTGGCCGATTAACTTGTGGTCAGGTTCTGCAATATACCTCCTATGGATAATCAACAGTTAGGAGTCGTCTAGGTCTAAGCTCTACCCTAACATAGGCTAGATTTTTTTTTATTTTCTTGTTTGTTTGTTTATTTGTTTGTTTTATTTGTTTTTGTGAAAATGGATTATAATTATAATTATTCTGATTATAACTTAAATCCATATTTCACCCCAACCTCTTTCAATTCAGATATTACCAACCCGGCATTACATAACTCTAACCAACCAAGTATGCTAGATTGATCTTATCCAAATCAATATATGCCCCAATCCCACTACTATGAACAAGAATGGGACAATCATCACCACTCTTCACCGAGTCAGTGGGGATACAACTCCCCCGAGTCTTACTATATCAACAACCTTACCAACAAACAGCTTCATATAATCCATACCAAGACCAACCTATAGAAGAGAAATCTTCTTTAGAAAAGACATTTGAAGCCTTTCTTGAGTCCACACGACAAGTACAAATCATAGCAGACTTAATTCTCCCAAACAATTCCCAAATCCAAAATCCTTACTCTAATTTTCAAGTCCAACCACAACAAGAAGAACTTGTTGACTTAGAAAAGAATATGGAATTCATGATTCAGTCCCAAAATGATTGTATTCAATCCCAAATGGATTGTCTCAAATTTCTTTAATAGGCTAGAAGCAAAAGTGAGTCATTTGGTCAACATAATTAATGATAGGAATGAGGAAACTCTGCCTAACACATTTTCAACCACTCCTGATTCTCCTAGCCATATTGATAAAGAATCATGGTATCTTGGAGATTTTAATCAAGATTCAATTTTACCATAAAGCTTTGAACTTGACCAATATCAACCCATTGCCAAATTGGCAAGTTTTCATTTCAATGAGATTGAACTTGAAGATGAATGTGATACCTATTCCCAATGTTGTGATTCAGTTCCACTTTTTGAATCTATGCTGACTCTAATTTTCTTACCCGATTTGGACCCAATTCTGAAGCCAACACTGATTCCTATCCTTGTGAGCTTGAACATGAACCAACTATATTGGATAGTTACATTTCATTGTTGGAAAATGAATGTGAACTTGAATTCTATGATTTGGACCAAACCCATGAACCAACTCCGACTCTCGAACCTAAACTTGATTTGAGTTTTATACCCGAGTCAGTATCGGTTCCTATTCCTTTCATTGTTGAGCCCAAATCATCCATTCCACAAAATCATATTCCACTGTTGGACTAAGGTTTAGATTAATATGACTCTGTGATGATATTCTAAGATTGGTCATATAACCGGAAAAAATTTCATGCTAGGATCTTGCACGATCCTATTCATATTGGGGAGTATAAAAATGCTAATAAGAAAGAGAAAATAAAAGGCGGGTTTCATGAAAATTCACAGTATCTAGATTGGGCAGAAATGCTTGGCCCAATGAGACCACCACCGGAACCACCACCTTGAGGTGACAATTTTCCTTCCCTTTCTCCTTTTTCATGTATTATTGCATTTCATTCATACATTGAGGACAATGCATGAGTTAGGTGTGGGGGAGGGTTTACTAACATGCTAACTGAAATTACACCTAGAGGGGGGTGAAAAGGTGTAGTGCTAATCAATATACAAATAATGCACAAATTAAGAACGAGATGATACAACGATCACTCAAAGAAAGACTAGAAGCTGTATACCCCGTGACGGGCTCTGAACTTCTTCCTCATGATTCCTCTAAATAAGAGTTTGAGGTGCGCAATGCAATCTTGTTGTAAGAGTATAGATCGACAATATGAGAATGAATGAATAGAAAGAGAAAAACACAAGTAAACCAATCACAAATACAGAGATTCGTTTCATGGTTCGAGCATCCAGCTCTACGTCCCCGCCTTCACCCAGAAGGATTTCCGATCCACTATAATTTTCACAAAGGATTACAATCACTAGGGAGCACCCAACTCCTCAATCACACTCCTCTAGTCCAGAGGTAGTGTAGCCACAAGTACAATAATCACTTGGTGATCAAAAGACCACAAACTCTCTTTTACAACCTCTTATAGAGTGGAATAAGATTTTTGGCTCAAGAAGTAAAGTGAGAGAAAATTTCAGTAGTAAAGACTAAGGAGACTTGAAAACCAACTGAAAACTTTTGCAATTGAAAGAACTTTGAAAATGAAAAGCAACGAAACACTTCTTCTCTTGTAAACACTTGAAACTTGGGAACTTTTCTTGTGTAAAACCAAAGACCAATGACCTCTATTTATAGGGAATGGATATATACCATTCATAATTGATACTAGGTCATTAGGGGTGAGTTTAGCCACTAGGAAACAAGAAATAGCCGTTGGAAATATAAGAAAACAAAACAGATCGAAAATATAGCCGTTGGGGCAATCTATACAACTGTCAGTCGACCGACAAAACCCGAGAGTTAAGGGCATGCAGTCGGTCGACTGCGGGGTCTGTCGGTCGACTGCCCGATCGACCAACAGACGTGCACAGACGTGCACACGCAAGGCCATAAGGCCCGTTCGACCGGACGGTCGATCGATCTGGCCTGAAGCAGTACCGGTTGACCGTAAAGGCCTAAAACAGATTTGAAAGAGGTTTTTGAATTTTGAAATTTTTTTGAAATTTTTTTTAAATGGTTTGAGGTTTAAGTATCATACTATAGGAGATGAAATACATGTTTTAAACTAGATATAAAAATTTGAAATATTTTGAAACATGTATATTAATCAAACATGCACCAAAACTAACATAACCAAAAACTTATATTTTGAAAAGTGTATTTTGTGTGTGTGTGTTTTCTTGAGCACAATTATCATATCCTTACTCTTTAATACACTAATTCTTATAATGGTTCTAGGTGACTACAAGATCTTTAATTTGGGCTTTTCCATATGCGTCGTTGAATAACTTGAATTCTTGATATCATATTGAGTCAACTTGAGTCAATACTACCTTCCTTTAGGGAAGAAAACAACTTGAAGCTTTAGAACCCTGAAACAATCTTAAACACTTAAATATGATTAGTACAAATAACTATATATGTTTTGTAATCATCAAAACTCTAAAACCGGGTGATTGTACCCTTGGGCCAACAATCTCCCCTTTTTGATGATGACAAAACATATGAGTTATTTAACAAAAAAATAAAGGAAAAAGGAGCTTGAAAGCTCCCACTCAAATCATGCTATATACCAAGAATATGAAAAAAAAGAATAAAAATGGCATGAGAAAAAAATAATAACTAAAACTTATTCCTCCCCCTTTTTGTCATGCATCAAAAAGGGTCAAATTTAATAAACAATTTTTAACAAGTATTTGTAAAAATTTTATGAATCCATAACACAAACATTTAATTCACCACAAATAAAGAAAAATTTATTATAATCTAGTGGTTTGGTAAAAATATCGGCAAGTTGAAAATCAGTAGAAACATAATCAATATTAATATCACCTTTCTCAAAATGATCCCTAAGAAAGTGATATCTAATCTCTATGTGTTTGGTCTTACTATGTTGATTTGCATTCTTAGTCATATGAATTGTACTAGTATTATCACAAAATATTTTAATATGGTCATAATGCAAATCGTAATCAAGGATAGTATGTTTCATCCAAAGGACTTGAGCACAACATGCCCCCGTCGCAACATACTCCACCTCGGCGGTTGAGAGGGCTACCGAATTTTGTTTCTTGGAAGACCATGAAACAAGACAATTACCGAGAAATTAACATGTTCCACTTGTGCTCTTCCTATCCACTATACAACCCACATGGTCGGCATCCGAAAAACTCGTCATTGAGAATTATTCAGTCTCCAGATACCATAGACCAATTCCAATAGTGCCCTTAAGGTATTGAATAATGCGTTTTACCGCAATCAAGTGGGATTCTTTAGGGCAAGATTGGAATCTAACACAAAGACACACTCTAAACATAATATCCGACCTACTAGCCGTTAAATGCAACAAACTACCAATAATTCTTCTATATAATTTTATGTCTACACTCTTACCTTGGTCATCCTTGTCAAGCTTGGTAGTGGTAGCCTTGGGAGTGTTGCAAGTTTTTGAGCCTTCAAGTCCAAATTTCTTGATGAGTTGCTTAGTGTACTTGACTTAACTTATGAAGATCCCATCACTCCTTTGCTTGATTTGGAGTCTAAGAAAATAGTTCAATTCACTCATCATAGACATTTCAAATTCATGCTGCATAGATGATTCAAACTCCTTGTAAAGAGATTCATTAGTAGAACCAAAGATGATATCATCCACATAGATTTGTACAATAAGAATGTCACTACCAATATGTTTAGTAAATAAAGTGGTGTCTACTTTTCCCTTAACAAAATCATTTGATAAAAGAAAAGAAGAAAGTCTTTCATACCAAGCTCTTGGAGCTTATTTTAAACCATACAATGCCTTATCTAGTTTGAAAACAAAATTTGGATGTATATGATCAACAAAACTGGGGGGTTGTTCAACATATACTTCCTCTTCAATAACACCATTTAAAAATGTACTTTTTACATCCATTTGAAAAAGTTTGAAATTTTTATAGGATGCATAAGCTAGTGTGATCCATATGGCTTCTAGCCACGCTACAGGTGCAAAGATCTCCTCAAAGTCGATACCTTCAACTTGGGTGTAACCTTAAACCTTGCTTTATTCCTAACAGCATTTCCTGACTCATCCAACTTGTTCTTATAAATCCACTTAGTACCAATAATTGGTCTATCATGGGGTCTAGGAATAAGATGCCAAACTTGGTTGCGCTCAAATTGATTGAGCTCTTCTTGCATAGCAAGCAACCAATATGAGTCACCCTTGGCTTCGAGGATGTTTTTGGGTTCAAAATGAGATATGAATGCATAATACCCACATAAATCATGGAGTTTGGAGCGAGTGGTTATTCCCTTTGATACATCACCTATGATGAGATCTTTGGGATGATTTGTAGCGTATCTCCAATCTTTAGAAAGTGGTTGTGATGGTTCCACTTCATCCTTTTGAACTTCCTCTTCATCCTTTTGAATATCACCATTTGGTTCTTGCTTGTCTTCTTGGATGGGTGAGTCCATCAAGGATATTTTCTCTATGTCTTCACCTAAAGAATCAATCTCTACAACATTCTTAACAAATGCATTAGACTCTTCAAACTTAACATGCATAGATTCTTCAATTGTAAGAGAAGATTTATTGAACACTCTATATGCTTTGCTAGTGCTAGAATAGCCAACAAAAATTGCGTCAAAAGCCTTAGCATCAAATTTTCCCAAATTATCTTTGGTGTTCAAAATAAAACATTTGCATCCAAAACTTTAAAATACGAAACATTTGGTTTTCTCAAATGATACATTTCAAAGGAAGTTTTGGAAGTATTTTTACAAAGGTAAATTCGGTTCGATATATAGCATGCGGTATTTACGGTCTCGGCCCATAAATATTGAGGGAGCCCGTATTCACTTATCATGGCCCTAGCCATTTCTTGAAGAGTTTTATTCTTCCGTTCAACGACTTCATTTTGTTGTGGACTTTTAGGACATGACATTTCATGCTTAATTCCATTTTCATCGCAGTAAGTCATAAAGAGTTGGTTGACAAACTCACCACCTTTATCACTTCTTATGCGTAAAATCGAAAGACCTTTTTCTTTTTCAACCCTTTTTGAAAAATCTTAAAATGCGAAAAAGTTTGATCTTTATGCTCCAAAAAGAAAATCCATGTGAAACGAGCGAAATCATCGACTAAACAAATACATATCTAATACCATTTAAACTTTTGGTTTGGTTTTAGCTGGTCCAAATAGATCCTTGTGAATCAATTCTAATGGCCTAAATGTCATGATATCCTTAATTGGTTTGAAGGAGGACTTGGTTTGTTTTCCAAGTTGGCACGCATCACAAATGCGCTCCTTATCAAACTTCAAATGAGGAATACCCTTCACTGATTCCTTAGAATTGATTCTAGAGAGATAAACAAAAGAAGCATGAACTAATCTTCTATGCCAAAACCATGACATCTCATCAAAAGCATTTAAACATTTTGTAGTGCAATCTAAATTAAGCATATCAATAATGTAGACTTTATTTTCACAAAATCCAGTGAGAATACATTCATTGGTTTTACAGTCATAAATATTGCAAGAAGAATTATCAAAAATAACTTTGGAACCACGATCACATAGTTGACTAATACTAAGTAAATTATGTTTAAGCCCATCAACAAGAGCTACATTTTCAATTAAAGGAGATGTTCCAATCTTGATGTTACCTATACCGATGATGGTGCCCTTGGAGTCATCTCCGAAGGTGACGGTGCCACCTTCAGCATACCTTGATAGGGTTGCGAAATTGTTGATGTTCCATGTCACATGCCGTGAGCAACCACTATCAAGGTACCACCGCTCTCTACGTCTTTGAGTCTTGGTGTGTATCTATATCAAATGATTGAATGGTTGATCTTGTTACCCACATTTTCTTGGGTCCTAAAACGTTAGTGTTTCGAACCCAAACATAATTATTCATACTATTTATATGATCATAACAAAATTTGGCTAAATGACCATTTCGACCACAATAAGTACATTTATAAATTTTCTCATATTTAAAAGCATAATGACCATGTGGTTTATGAACATGTGATTTGTGAACATGAGGTGTTTTAGCATGATTGACATGTGATGTGTTGGCATAATGAACATGTGAAGTGAGCATGTGTTTCTTTGAAAATTTTCTTCTAGTTTAGTATTGTTAAAGGCACATTCTTTTAAAACTTTTTTCAAATCACTTATTTTAGTTTTTAACATAGAAATCTCATTTCATCAATTTTAGGATATTTAGCTTTTCATGAAACTCTATATGCATCAAAATCTCTTTGTGTTGAAATAATAGTGGAAGATAATTCATCTTTTTCTCTTGTAATAATAGTAATATGATTGTTAAGCATTTCATTTTCCTTTTTCAATCAACATTCTTTCTTCTTAGAATCATAATTTTCTGAAAGTTCAATGAAAGTTTGTAATAGCTCTTTTTTGCTTATTTCAGTGTCATCATAAGATGGTTCGGAAGTTACCTTAGGTGTGTTGCCATGAAATACATGTTAGCTGTGTCAACTTCATCTTCGGATTCACTTTCCGAATCCCAAGTGGCTTTGAACGCCTTCTTTACAAACGGCTTCTTTTGCTTCACGGAGGAAGATATCTTGTTCATGAAATCTGGACATTCGGTCATGATGTGTCCAGGTTTCCGACAGTTGTAGCATATGATTTTCTTCTCCTCCTTCCCTTCCCATCGCCTTCTATGGTTGAGCTTTTCTTGTGATACATTCTTTTTACATTTCTCACAAGCAGAGATAGCTCTTCATCGTTCTCTTCATCTTCTTCATTATCGGGGATGTTGGAGGTAGACTTGAAAGCAATAGATTTTTTCTTTTGAGGCACCGTTTCTTCTCTAGCCTTTTTCTCCATCTCATGAGTCTTAAGATTACCAATAAGACTTATGAGCTCCATCTCGTCTTTGTTATTCAATTCCTTCAAGGTAGTAGTTTTGATTTCCTATGATGGAGGGAGTGCACGAATTACCTTACGCACCTTTTGGTCGTTGTTGATTTCATCACCTAGTGAAGTAAGAGCATTTGTGATTTTAGTAAACTAAGTAATCACATCATCAATAGATTCATTTTCTTACATTTTAAAACTTTCATATTGAGAACGCAAGAGATCAATTTTAGCTCTCTTGACTTGTGATGTTCCCTCATGAGTGACCAATAAGTGTTGTCAAATCTCATAGGCGGATTTGCAGTGGACAACCCGTGTTAGGTCATCCTCATTTAATGCTAAAAGTAAGGCATTTTGAACCTTTGCGTTTGCATCAACTTTCATGGAGATAAGATCGGAACAAGTGTCCTCCTCACCTTCGGGTGCACTATAGGGCTTAGTCAAAGACTTAGCAACTCGGCTACCTAGAGATTGCAAAAAAATATTCATCCTAACTTTCCATATAGGAAAGTTGAGTCCATCAAATTTGAGAGGGGACTTAATATTATCGGCCATCTTTACTAGTGCATTAATGAAGATAGGAAAATAGTGATTAGCAAATTATAGGATCACTCTAAGGATATAAAGCCAAAACTAGAGTCCTAGCTCTGATACCATTGAAATTACACCTAGAGGGGGGTGAATAGGTGTAGTGCTAATCAATATACAAATAATGCATAAATTAAAAATGAGATGATGCAAAGATCAATCAAAGCAAGACTAGAAGCCGTATACCCCGTGACGGGCTCTGAACTTCTTTCTCGTGATTCCTTTAAATAAGAGTTTGAGGTGTGCAATACAATCTTGTTGTAAGAGTATAGATCGACAATATGAGAATGAATGAATAGAAAGAGAAAGACACAAGTAAATCAATCGCAAACACAGAGATTTGTTTCGAGGTTCGAGCACCCAGCTCTATGTCCCCGCCTTCACCCAGAAGGATTTTCGATCCACTATAATTTCCACAAAGGATTACAATCACTAGGGAGCACCCAACTCCTCAATCACACTCCTCTAGTCCAGAGGTAGTGTAGCCACAAGTACAATAATCACTTGGTGATCAAAAGACCACAAGCTCTCTTTTACAACCTCTTATAGAGTGGAATAAGATTTTTGGCTCAAGAAGTAAAGTGAGAAAAAATTTCAGTAGTAAAGACTAAGGAGACTTGAAAACCAACTGAAAACTTTTGCAATTGAAAGAACTTTGAAAATGAAAAGTAATGAAACACTTCTTCTCTTGAAAACACTTGAAACTTGAGAATTTTTCTTGTGTAAAACTAAAGACCAATGACCTCTATTTATAGGAAATGGATAAATACCATTCATAATTGATACTAGGCCATTGGGGGTGAGTTTAGCCACTGGGAAACAAGAAATAGCCGTTGGAAATACAAGAAAACAAAACATATCCAAAATATAGCCGTTGGGGCAATCTGGACAACTGTCGATCGACCGGCCGGTCGACCGGAAAGCCACTTGGCAAAGAGCCGTTGGCTCCGGTCGATCGCCCAGTCGACAGCCGGCTATTTTTAAAATAGAATATTGAACTGTCGGTCGACTGACCCGGTCGACCAACAAAACCTGAGAGTTAGGGTCATGCAATTGGTCGACCGCGGGGTCTGTCGGTCGACTGCCCGGTCGACCGGCAGATGTGCACAGATGTGCACGCCCAAGGCCATAAGGTCCGGTCGACCGGATGGTCGACCGATCTGGCCTGAAACAGTACCAGTCGACCGGTCGGTTGACCGTAAAGGCCTGAAACAGATTTGAAAGAGGTTTTTGAATTTTGAAATATTTTTGATATATTTTTAAATGGTTTGAGGTTTAAGTATCATGCTATAGGAGATGAAATACATGTTTTAAACTAGATATAAAAATTTTCAATATTTTGAAATATGTATATTAATCAAACATGCACCAAAATCAACATAACCAAAAACTTATATTTTGAAAAGTGTATTTTGTGTGTATGTGTTTTCTTGAGCACAATTATCATATCCTTACTCTTTAACATACTAATTCTTACAATGGTTCCAGGTGACTACAAGATCTTCAATTTGGGCTTTTCCATATGCATCGTTGAATAACTTGAATTCTTGATCCCGTATTTAGTCAACTTGAGTCAATACCACCTTCCTTTAGGGAAGAAAACATCTTGAATCTTTAGAACCCTGAAACAATCTTAAACACTTAAACATGATTAGTACAAATAACTATATATGTTTTGTAATCATCAAAACTCTAAAACCGAGTTATTGTACCCTTGGGCCAACACTAACTTCACTAATTTAAAAAAAATTTCTTTCTTTAAAACTTTTTGAAAAAGAAAATAATACTTTGACTTATTTTTATAAAAAATTAAGTTAATTTTAAGAAATAAGAGGATCATAATTAGGATTTTTTATACTTGGCTAAAATAAAATTATTTGTTTAATTTTGAGGTTAGGAAGAAAAATTGAAAAAGTAATTTAGTCTTAATTTTGCCTTCATGAAATATGCATACTTTATACACTTACACACTTAGGGTTCTAAAACAAAGATTCTTATGCCTTACATAAAAAAATATATATACATATATCAGAAAAAAATCCTCCGATTAAGCTGGATATTTTTGCCTCATAAAGCATAAGTATTCACGCCTAAAAGTGATTCATATAAATAAAAATCCTTAGTTTTGTGGCCTTTTTTGCTCGAGTCCTAAGTCCTTGGGGTGTTTTCTCACCTGGTGCCCTAAAATCGTCAGGTTTGAGAGTCACCGACTAAGGCTCGTTACATGGGCGAAATAGAAAGCCTAATAAAGCTAAGGGATATTACCGCCATAAATTAAAAAAAAAATAATAATAAGGCATAAGAGTTAGAGTTGAAGAATCTTGAGCCAAATTTTCACGGTCACAAGATGCATATAACTTAGGGTAAAATAATAGACTAGATGAGAAATATAATTTTAATTCTTACCTTGAGTGAAAACAAGTTTTTCAATAAAGACAAAGTTTAGGAATGACTAAGTTTTGATAATCCTATGACTTATAGATTATTTGAAATTTTACATTAATACTTCAAATATTGTTTCATTTCAAAATGTGTTTTTAAAAAATAATAACAATTCATTTCTTTTTCTCCATGGATTTTGTGTGTGCAATCCACTGAAAACCCTAACGAGACAAAACTCGTCCTCTAGGGGTAATCTTGAGGTTTAACGGTTTGTTGCACATACTAAGTGCAACCGTGATTTCTACGAAAGTGAGTTAAGTTTGATCAGTTTAGTTTTTTTTCTCTTTGTTTTGCTCAAGGACGAGCAAAAGATAAGTGTGGGGGTGCGTTTGGACACATATATTGCATAAATATTATTACATTCCTACATATATTCTGTAATGAATATTACAAATAACTTGTCTTAATGTCCTAATTCATGCAGGGTATGATAGGGAGAAGATAATCATGAAATTTATCCAATTAAATTCAAAAGTTCAAAAGAAAGGGGATCGATTCAAATCCAAAGGTTCTAGAAGCTATCTTATCTGAAAACTGGATATATCAGATAAGATAATATTATCTAATTTTAAGAGAAAATTTGATTGTTTGAAGACCCTACGCTGATGATAAGTGAATATCTTATCAATTCTAGAAGACAAATTGAAAATTCAAGAGCATAAATGGAAAGAGAGAAGATCAATGGATGAGATGAAGCAATTTAGATTCGGATTTAGGCTGGATACAGTTTAGAATTTTAATCATAACTTTCTCTACAAAAACTCAAACCTAATGATTCAAGATGATACAGAAAGAAGATTTAAAGGGCTAAAATTCATCTGTTGATCACTCATTCTAATTCTATCATTTAATAAGTGATATTCAGAAATCAACACGCCAACAGCCTGCAAATCAGGATTGAATTTTTAGATAAATCAAATCAAGTTTGGAGATAAGAAGAGAATTCAAATTCAGAAATATCCAGATTTCCTATCTTCATATGCTTTCTATCTCTCTGGTTTTCTCCTATAAATACCCTCATACCTCGAAGGCAAGAAGGATACCACTTCAGAGAGAGCTTTACTTTAGATTTTTCTTTTCTTCTTCAATGAAATTTTTATTTTTATATTCTTTTAGGTTAGAGAGAGTTACATGAGAAAAGAGAGCAGAATTATTATAGAGTGACATTATTGTAATTCTTTTTCAAGAGACTTATATTGAAGGTGACATCAATGGAGTTTTCTCACTTTTCTTCATCGTACTCAATCTGGCCAAGCACCATGTTCAAGTTACTCTTTCTATTTGCTTTTCTTTACTTCATGTTGAGGCAAGTCTTTTTTATGATTCAATGGTAGAGGTAAGTACTCTTTTTGTTTTTTTTTAGTTCATTAGTTTAAAGTTATAGTTCTCTCTTTTTATAGCCTTTCCTTTTTTATAAATAAAACAATAACACCACAATCTCTTCTTATGATCTCCTTCTTAACTTAACATAATAATTTTATTTTCTTTATATAAAATTAAGAAGTTAAATATTAACTAGTTTTTGATAAATTAAAAGAGAGAAACTTACATAACGCTTCCATCACTGTCCCTCCCTGTGGATCACGACCCGTTAGCTCTAGGCTACACGGTAGAATTGAGGACCTAGCACTGTTCTAAATTTCTGTATTTTTTTGTGCAGGTTTGGTTCGATCAATACATGTGAGGAAACTATCACTAAGAGGTTAGCATGATTAGTGGAGCCATTAGTATCTAGTAGCCATGGGTTTTCTTTTCTTTTTTACTTTGTTTTAGAAATATATCAAAAATCATAAAAATCATCTTTTCTATGTTTCTCACTTCTTTGTTTTCACCGTACTCTTCTCTTTTCACTTTTTGTTTTCTTTTCTTTTGATTGTTTAAAACATTAAAGAAATTTTAACACATACGTGAACATACCGGTAAAGCTTCTATCGCTTCCCGTCCTTGTGGATTCGACCGGTTTAGCTTCTATGCTTTAACAAAAGTATCGAGGAAGCCAAAGCACACACACTTCTATTGCTTGATTTCAAAACAACACTTTTTGTGCACGATTTTTCCTCAATAATACTTCACTGTGGAGAGCTCCAGTTTTATTAGCCAACAAGAAGGATAGTGGTAAGCGGTTGTCTATAGACTATAGGGAGTTAAACAAAGTTACCATCAAGAATAAGTATCCCTTGCCAAGAATTGATGATCTTTTTGATCAACTCCATGGAGCTTGAGTATTTTTCAAGTTGGATTTACAGTCAGGTTATCATCATCTAAAGGTGAAGAAAGAGAATATTCAAAAGACATCATTCAAAACTCGCTATGGTCATTACGATTTTCTAGCCATGCCCTTCAGAGTGACCAATGCCCCAATGGTCTTTATGGATTTGATGAACCAGGTTTTATCACCATATTTGGATCAATTTGTCATTGTATTCATCGATGATATTTTGATATATTCCAAGAGCGACAGGGAACATGCAGAACACTTGAGGATAGTATTGCAGACTCTCCAGCATAAACAACTTCATGCTAAGCATAGAAAGTGTGAGTTTTGGTTAGATTGTATAGCTTTCTTGGGTCATATGATTTTGAAAGAAGTAATTTCAGTTGACTCCAGAAAGATCCAGGCAGTAAAAGGCTGGTCAATTCCAAGAAAAATAGAAATTAAAAGTTTTATTAGACTAGCCGGATATTACAAAAGATTTGTCTAGGACTTCTCTAAAATTGCTGCCCTGTTAAGAAAGCTCACTAGAAAAGAAGAAAAATATATATGGATAGAAGAATGTACTACAGCCTTTGAGCACTAAAGGAGAGACTAATCACAGCTCCAATCTTGAAGACTCCCTCAGGAACAGGAGGGATGGTTATATATAGTGATGCATCCGGAAAAAGCCTGGGATGTGTATTGATGCAGCATTATCATATCATAGCTTATGCATCCAGGTAATTGAAGCCACATAAGAGAAATTATCCAACTCATGACTTAGAGCTGGCACCAGTGGTATTCGCCTTGAAGATCTAGAGGCATTATCTTTTGGAGGACAAGGTGTTGATCTATACTGATCACAAAAGCCTCAAGTATATTTTCACACAGAAAGAACTAAACATAAGGCAAAGGCGGTGGCTTGAACTAATGGTAGACTATGACATAGACTTGCAGTATCATGCTGACAAGGTTAATACAGTATCAAATGCCTTGAGCCAAAAATCAGAGAACAAAGTACTAGTGCAACTTACTCATGCTTCAGGAGATTATTAAATTAGACTTACTACTAGTACAAGAAACTGGTAAGTAAGGTCAGTTAATGACTTTTCAGATTTAGCCAACACTGATGGATGAAATTAAGAAACCATAAAAGGACGACCCCATATTACAAAAATTCAGAGCTCAAGTAGAAGCTGGACTAAGGAATGATGAACGTAGTAATTCAGATGGTGCACTTTATTTTGGTAACAGAATCTGCGTACCACAAGGGGAAGTTCGATAAAAACTTTTAGTAGAAGCTCTCAGTTTGGCTTATTCCATAAATCCAGGAGGAACTAAAATGTATTAAGACTTGAAACAGAACTTCTGGTGGAATGCTACAAAAAGAGAGATAGCCTAGTATGTAGCCATGTGCTTGGTTTGCCAATAGATAAAGATAGAACATCAGAAAATAGCTGAACTTCTACATCCATTATGAAACCAGAATGGAAATGGGCACACATCACTATGGATTTGTCACAGCTCTATCCCGCAGTCCTAAGGGTAATAATGTAGTATGGGAAATCATCGACCGGCTCACAAAATTAGCTAACTTCTAACCATTCAGAGTAGGTCAGTCAACAGAAGTTCTTGCAAACAAATATATTAAGGAAATAGTTCATCTGCACGGAGTACCAGTTAGCATCGTGTCGAATAGAGACATGAGATTCTGATCACATTTCTGAAAAGTCTCCAAGAAAACTTAGGAACTCATCTGAAGTTCAGTACATCATATCATCCTCAAACAGACGGGCAGTCTGAATGAACTATCAAAATTCTTGAAGACATGTTACGAGCCTGCATGATAGAATTCAAAGGGTCATGGGAAGACTATCTTCTTTTGAAAGAATTTTGTTATAATAACAGCTACTAGGCCAGTATCAAGATGGCTCCATTTGAAGGGTTATATGGCAGAAAATGCAGGTCACCAATATGTTGGGATGAAGTCGGCAAAAGAAGACTTATTGGCCTAGATGTTTTAGTTCAGACCACAGATAAAATTAGAATTATTAGAGATCACCTTCAAGCAGCGCAGAGCAGACAGAAGAGCTGGGCAGATACTAGCAGTAGACCATTGGAATTCATAACAGGCGATCATTTATTTTTAAGGATATCATCAACAAAGGGGGTAATCTGATTCGATACTCGCGATAACTTAGTCCGAGATACATTGGCCCATTCGAGATTCTGGATCGTGTGGGAGATGTAGCTTATAGATTGGCATTACCGCCATCATTAGAAGGAGTACATAATGTATTTTACATATCACAGCTTAGGAAGTATGTCAAGGATGAGAATTATATTCTAGATCACTCAAAACTGAAACTACAGCCAGATTTATCTTATACCGAGCAGCCGATGGCCATTCTGGACAGAAGTGTCAAGACTCTAAAGAATAGGGCAATACCATTTTTGTCTTGGAATAGGCATGCTCCCAGATAAGCTAAGTGGGAACGAGTGGATATTATTCGTGAGCACTACCCTTAACTATTGACATCATAGTTGGTAAAATTCCTTCTCTATTTTTCCTACGTCCTTTTCCCCTTTATTGAAATTTTGAGATGAAATTTTTGTAAGGTGGATGGATTGTAACACCTCATCACTGAAATACGTACCTAAATAAATATCCTGATTTTTCGAGCATATTTTTCTTATTTTCTTGTATTTATTTATGATCGTTAACTATAATGCATGATTTGACCTCTATGATAGTCAAATTTGACCGATTTTAGATTCAACCACCGTTTCATAATATTTGGGATTTATAATGATTTTTTGAAATTTTTCTGAATTATTTTATAAATTCTCTAAAATCGGTATTAATCGATACTGCTGATTGATTCTCAAATTTTAAATTATAAACAGAGTTAAATTTCTAGAAATAGCTTTCACATTTTTTTCTTAAAATAATATTTACTATATAATATATTTTTTGAGATTTTTTTGAATTATCAAAACCTGGCCAGATTCAGTGTCCACTAGTATCAACGGTTGATTGTAGGATTTTTAATTTAAAATGGGACTAAATTTCTCAAATCTAATTTCATCATAATACTTAATATAATATTTTTGATTTTTGAGAATTTTTGGAGAGCTTTCTGAGATACTTAATTTTCGAGCGTTTTCGGTATTTTTTCGAAAATTTCCCGCATCCGCGACTGAACGGGGGGATTCACCATTCAAATTATTTCTTCTTTTTCTTCTAATTCCCCTTTTTTTGCCCAATTCTTTTTCTTTTTCCTTCATTCCTTTTCCTTCCAACAACTTCTAAACACTTCTACTTACTTTCCAACAATTTACTATATTCCACCCAAAATATCTCCTCCAAAATATCCTAGTGCACTCACACTCCTCTCCCATCACCAAGGCCGGCCAAGACACCTCACCCCTTCACCATTTCACAAAAAAATCCTAACCCTAATCCTTTCCTTTCTCCTTTAAACTCCAACTCCAAAACAAATCCCTTTCCTTCTCCTTTCACCTTCACACCTCCATAAAAACCCTAAAACCACCAACTCCTCTTTCATCTTCACTACAACTACAACAGCAACACCACCTACAACACTTCACCTTCTTCTTCCTCCTCCATCTCCATTTAATTCACCACAAACTCCAAAACTCTAACAAAATTCCACCATCTCATTTACCTTCTCAAAAACAACCTCCACCAACAAATTCTTCCACCAAACTAACTCCACTCCATCTCCACCTAGGCCAGCCACCACCCTAAGCCTAGGGCCGGCCCCCTCTACTCCAATGTTGTCTCAAGTGAGCATTCTGGCGACCATTCCGGCGATAACTTTACCATCTTCAACAACATCAACTCCACCACCAACATACACCTTCATCACCACTACTTCTTCTAACTTCCCTCTGCATCACCACCATCTTCACTTCCACTATCACAACACCACCTCCATCACCTTTATTTCAACCTGCAACCTCACCTCCTTCAACCTCCTTTTAAATTCTCCACCAAAATCCATCTCCACCACCAAATAACACCACCATTAACTCCAACACCATCACCTTCACCCTCTCTTCTCTCTTCTAATGGCCGACCACTGCCTAGGCCACCACTAAGAGGTGGACACTCTCTCTAGGGTCGGCCCTCTCCAAGGGGCCAAGTCCCCCCTTTTTCCTTCTCTCTCTTCATGAATTTCCTTACTCGGGAGCTCGGGCGCACGAAGTTTTAGGATTTATATTTTAGGCGAATGTCCTCGCCTCAATTTGGGTATCCTGATTCGACGGGTGTGTTATACTTGTATTTGTATTTTCATGGATTCATGTGATTTGTAATCTGTGAACATGTCGTAACTTGTACTGGACCGATGTACTGTAATGCTTGTAATAGTATGATGACATTATATTTATGCTTGTATGACGCTAACATCTTCTGCAGGTACCAACAGCCTTCGGGCTTAAACTCTCGGAGTTTCCTAACTTCACCGGAGGCATAGCTAAGCCATGTGGCTGTGAGCCAAGCTTAATTATGTAACCTCATTAGACGCAGCTTACTATATTTTCGCGTGGCTTGAACTCCTTGGGTTTTACTAACTACACTGTGTGACCACAAGCTGAGCTTAATTGCATAACCTCTTCAGGCACGATTTAGTTACATCCCTGTGTTGCTCAGCTTCCGGACTTAATCTCTCTGAGGTTTATTAAAGTCCTTTGGACTTTTCATATGCTACGCCTGGTAGGTAGACCTAACATTAGCATTTCATCAAACTCCATCGAGCGTAGTTACTCTATGAGTGAGGCTTCGCCGTGAGCGGTAGCATGCCCTTTCATACGCATGCTGCGACATGTATGTTTAGCTATGCTGCGAGCGGTAATCACGCCGAGCGTGATAGCATTTAGTATTGTACATTAGCTTCACTCTAGCTTGCCTAGCTTCGCTTGATTGTTCGCTTGCTTTCTTGCCCGCCTGTCAGTTTTCTTGATTGCTAGCCATATTTGCATGTGTATTGTTGGTACTAACATCGCCTATAGTGCGAATCGAATGGCAAGTGTACCAATCATTAACAAGAAATATAGAGTGAATAGAGTATCATCCCACGAGGATTGTTATTTCAAGTATCAACTAATCTTTCCTAATCCTATTTGAATAATCAATTAAGATGGAAGATGTTGCGAATAAACTACTACTAAAACGGGTTGTTTTATATTTGAAAAGAACTAAGGTAATGACTTCGGTAATTGTAATCAGATAAAATTTTATGCTTGTGCTAATTCATCCTACTCATCCAAACAATCAGAATTTTCTAACCTAATTAGTATTTTCTCTCGAATAATACCAATTCTATCTGCTAAATCTAGAATTTACAATCTCTCGATCTAGTAGATTGCTAGTTAGAAGATGCATTAAGTGTGATGGATATTCCTATATGACTGCACAACTCTTATGTCTCAACATCTCGAATTATGGTTGTTAACCCTAAAAGTTTTGCTATGTTATTTCCTTTCGGACTTAAACCTAACCTTCTGATTAATTGTGCGCACCAATTATAACATAAAGTATAAGATTAACAACTTAGTATGCAAAAGATTCAAACTTTACAAAACACGTAGTAGAAATTTGCACAAAACACAATATCATATCATCAATGCAATCCCTACATCATGCCCTAGCTATGAAAAATTAGTTCATAGCTAAGAAAATATAACACATTATAATATTTGAATAGATCATGCTAAAAATCAAATAAAGAGAAAGCTAAGAGAGCACCAAAAAGATGAAACTTTATGAAGAATTTCTCGCTGAAGGTGCTCTAAGATTTAATGGCTAACAACAGAATTTTATTTGATTTTCACTCAAAATAAAAGAGAGATAAAAAAACTGTATATGATACAAGAGACTTTGCGATGTTTATATAGAATAGAGAGCAGTAAAACGCTAATCGAATAAAAAAACCTAGGTTTCTTAATTTACATGAATTACTAGGAAACTTCTATCCACAGTCGCCGCCATAGTTCAGGCAGTTAGCCGAAAATTCAGCTGGCTGGCCGAACTTCCAGCTGTAATGAAGCTCTGCTTTTTGACTCGTGTTGACCTCTGAGTTGGGATTCCCATTGACTGGTCCATGGCTGCTTGGCCGAAATATACGGCTGGTGGCCGAATTCTTGGTCTATTTCAGTCTTAAATTTTTCGTGAAGCCTCTATTGAGATATTCCAACTCTACATCTGATCTCTAATTTTGCATCTCTTTTGTTCACTTGATATCATTGATTCACTAATTTTTGCTCTTTTCTTCTAATTTGCTCTTGACATAAAATTTTCAAAATAACATTAAAAAAAATACCCATGCAGCATTAAATGTGGCAAATAATAGGAATAAAAAGTGATGTAAAATATGTACATAAAGCACATACATCACACCTACATACCTACTTTTTGCTAGTCCTCGAGCAAAATCCTAATCTAAAAAGAAAAAGAAAAACTAAAAATCTTAAAAATAAAATCCTAATCCACTTTCGCAAGACTCACGATTGCACTTAGCACGTGCAACAAGCCGTTAAACCCCTAGGTGAGCTTAGTAGACGAGTGTTGTCTCGTGAGGGTTTTCAGTGAATTACACCACAAAATTTGGTGAAAGAATTTAAAAGATGAGAAGAGATTAAGATAAAAAGGATAATAAAAAAAATAAGGATGACCAAAAATAAAGAAAAATAGAAAAAAGAAAGAAAATAAAGAAGGACAAAATATTTTTGGAGTGGTATGTATCAATAATGTATAAGTTTTCTAGTTACCATAAACTCTCATTATCAAGTTCAATCTCTTATCAAGAATTCTATTATTTTCTTTGTAGAGATTTTCAAATTTTAACCTATATCACCATCCGTTCTAAGTTTTCTGATCCTATGCCTCTTTGTGAATATGTATAGTTCTTAACTTGGGATTTTGATTCAAACTTATATATTTAAAATTTATATATATATATATATATATATATATATATATATATATATATATATATATATATATATATATATTCATAGAAGTTTTGAAGTATTACCACTTTTTGTTACCCTTTAAGCACTTCTCTTTTTTTTCATATATATAACTAATCTAATTCTCTTTCGTGTAAATATCAAGACTTCCTAAGGCCAAAATACCTAACTAATTGATAATTAGACTTGTTAATATGTATATATATATATATATATATATATATATATATATATATATATATATATATATATATATATATTTCTTACCTAACTATATTTTTTTATAAATACTAAGGCTTCATAAGGCCAAAGCAACTAGCAAATCAATAGTTAAAATTATTATTATTATTTAGAATTAAGTTATCCTCATCATCCCATGTTTAAACTATTGTGAAAGTGTCGATACGATGCATATTCATATGGACAAATTCTAAATGACAATAATATTTTAAAATTTTTCATCTCTACTCAAAGACTTTAAAATTTCATCAAATTGATATTCTTTATCAAATTCAAGTTATATGGTTACTAAATGCCTTACAACTTGGTCAACTTACCACAAAAACTCTTTTTTTATATATAAGACAGAAAGAAAAAAAGAAAGAAAGAAAAGAAAAACAAACAAAAGAAAAATCGTACTATACAACTCCCCTTAAGCATGCCTCCCTCCATTTCCCATGCTACTACTACCTCCTTCAAGACGTGTCCTCCTAAAAACTGACTCTTCAGTTTTCTTCTTCTTCCCTTTTATCAACTTGTATGTTCTTTTTATCTCTTTCCAAATTAAATGCATGAATGCACAATTATCTTTGGGTGGTTGTTGATTAAAGACCTCTTCTTTTGATTCATTGGATGATGATGCAACCAGACATGTTCTTGTAGTATGGAAGAAACCAATCAATTTGCACTGAAGTATTATAAGATGAGGAAATAGTTTTAGCTTGAATTCCAATTTTATTTTTTAATGCATGATTAAATCATCTTAAAGCATCCATTCCTTGCAAATTTGTGTGACAAGAATTGGTTGTGGCAAAAAAGTTTTTCGTTTATATTTAGCGCTACCAGTGGTGTTTAATAGTTGTAGCACATGCAAAAAAAAATTTTCTTTAGTCATCAAAATGTAGACAATGTATAAAACTTGGTTGTAAAAAGACGAAACATGTGATATACCCAAGACATTACGATTCAACCATCTACATTGTAAAATTTTCATCTCCCCTCTCTAATTCACTTCAATAATTCCTTGATTTCTATCAAAGTTATTTTCTAAAAACCCATCATAAAACTCTTTTACTAGGGCAGAAATATAAAATTCAAAGGTATTAGCATACAACAAATAATCCCAATTCTTAGCCCTTATTTGATCCAAAAAATAGATCTCAAATACTTCAAATACAAGAAAAAAGTTATGCTCGGTAAAGATCTTAGACATGATGAACTTATAGAAATCTGAGCACTATAAAGATGGAAGACAAAGCATTCACTGTTCCTGAAGAATTCAGGGGAAAGATCCTACTAAAATTCGGCTACCGGGCCAAAATTTTGGCTGCCTGGCCGAACTCCTGACTTGAACTTTGAGGATCTGGTGGCTGAGATCTTTGGAACTACTCCTCCGGGTTGTAAAATGCTCTGGTTTGAGAGGTTCGACTCGAATTTGTGAGAAACAAACGAAAGTTGAAGTTAGTTTGTATAGGAAATGTATTTATCATTATTCCAAAACTACCCTTCATTTGAATTTCAAATTCAAATTTTGAATCGTAGGAGATGGTGGAAACTGAATGCTCTTAGGAAAAGATGAGCGAGTTTTGAAATTCAAATTTCAAAAAATTTTTGAATTTTTGAAGAGGATGAAATAAAGAAGATAAAAATAAGAAAAGGATAAAGTTAAAAAAATAAGGAAAGTTTTAAAAAAAATTCAAAAGATTTGACCCCCTCATACCTAAATTGTGCTATGTCCCCATGCACAAAATCAAGATTGAGAATCATCCCAAATTTTCAAATTTGAAAAAGAAATCCATCTCTTGAAAATCATCTTGTACATCAATCTTTAGCTTTTCTTCTTCTATAGGTGAGTCCTTCATGATTATCTTCTCCATGCCTTCACCTAAGGAATCAATCTCTACAACATTCTTCACAAAAGCATTAGATTCATCAAACTTGACATGTATACTTTTTTCAATAGTCAAAATAGATCTATTGAAGACTCTATAGGCTTTACTAGTATTTGAATACCCAACAAATATGACTTCATAAGATTTGGCTTCAAATCTTCCTTAATTGTCTTTAGTGTTTAAAACAAAGCATTTACAACCAAAAACTTTAAACTAAGAAACATTAAGTTTTCTCAAATAGTAAATTTAAAAAGAAGTTTTAAAAGTATTTTTACTAAAATAAATTCTATTTGAGATGTAATATGATGTGTTTACGGCCTCGGCCCATAAGTATTGAGGGAGTTCATATTCATTTATTATTGTCCTAGCCATTTCTTGAAGAGTACGATTCTTTCTTTTAATGACTCCATTTTGTTATGGAGTTCTAGGACATCATAGTTCATGTTTGATTCCATGTTCTTCACAATAGGTGATAAAAGAGTGGTTAATGAATTCGCCACCTCTATCACTTCTTTTACGTAAAAAAAAAAAAAATTCTTTTTCAACACTTTTTCTAAAAACTTGAAAATGTGAAAAGGCTTGATCTTTGTATTCTAAAAAGAAAACCCAAGTAAAACATCAAAAATCATCAAAAAAAACAAAGACAAAACGATTTCCATTTAGACTTTTGGTTTTAGTAGGACCAAATAAATCCATATGAATTAACTCCAAGGGTCTTGATGTCATGATATCCTTGATTATTTTGAAAGAGGACTTGGTTTGTTTTTCAAGATGGCACGCATCACAAATGCGGTCTTTCTCAAATTTCAAACAAGGAATCCCTTTCACCTCTTTCTTGTTGTTGATTCTAGATAGATGGTCAAATGAAACATGGCTTAATCTCCTATGCCATAACCAAGAATCTTCATTAAAGGCATTTAAACATGTAGCATTGCATTATAAATTTGACATATCAATCATGTACACATTATTTTCATGAAAACCGGAAAGTACACATGCATTGGTTTGTCTATCTAAAACATTGCAAACTAAATCATCAAAATCACTTTGAAGCCTCTATCACTAAGTTAACTAATACTCAAGAGGTTATGCTTGAGACCATCAACTAAAATAATATTTTCAATCAAGCGAGATGAGCCAATTTAATGTTACCTATACCGATAATTTTCCCTTTGGAATTATCTCCGAAGGTGACAGTGCCACTTCATGATACCTTGATAGGGTTGTGCAATTGTTGATATTCCACGTCATATGCCTTGAGCAACCGCTATCAAGATACCACCGCTCCCTACATCTTGGAGCCTTAGTGTGTACCTATATCATGCAACAAATTGGTTGATTTTGGTACCCAAATTTTCTTCGGTCCTTTAATGTTAGCATTTCGAAACCAAATGTGATCATTAGAAGCATTTATTCTATCAAAACAAAATTAGGTTAAGTGACCTTTTCGGCCACAATAAGTGTATGAATAAACTCTACCATAAATAAAAGCATGATGGGAGTGTGGGTGTGAACATGCTTGGTGAGTCTAGTGTGTCTAGCATGATGTATATGTATATGTTGTAATTTAGGAGTGTGGATATGTGTGGTATGATGAGCATGTGTAGTATGAACATATTTCTTTAGAATATGTTTCTTAGGAAACAATGCCTCCAACCTAGCTTTATCAAACTCACATTTCTTTAAGACATCTCCTAAAGAGTTAATTTTTATCTTTTAAGATAGAAATCTCATTTTCATCAATTAATGAAAATTTTGCTTTACATGAAATTTTATATGCGTCAAAATCTTTTTGTGTGGATATGAGTGTGAAAGAGAAATCATCTTTTTCTTTTGGGAGCATTACAATTTTACTATGAAGAGTTTCGTTTTCCTTTTCACTTTTAAATACTTCTTTTTAAGAAAATCATAGTTGTTAGATAACTCTTCAAAAGCCTCACCCAATTCATCCATAGATAATTCACAATCGTCAAGTGAGGGTTTGGATGTTACCTTAGGTGTGTTATCATTAGCCATGAAACACACATGTGCCATATCAACTTCTTCATCGGTTTCACTCTCCGAGTCCCATGTAGCTTTGAGAGCTTTCTTTTTGTAGGGCTTCTTGGAGGCTGAAGGTTTACTTTTGGTCTCCAGACAATCCACAATCATGTGGCCCGACTTTCGATAATTGATGCATATGACCTTCTTGTCTTCTTTTCCTTGACACCTTCTTCTATTATTAAACTTGGCCTTGTTGTACATCCTCCTTACATTTTTCACTAGGAGGAAAAATTCTTCATCATCCTTTTCTTCATCATCATCTTCAGGGATGGTGGGAGTGGATTTGAAAGCGATCACTTTCTTCTTTTGTGGTGCCATCTCTTCCCTTGCCTTCCTCTACATTTCATGGGTCTTAAGGTTTCCTATAAGACCGATGAGCTCCATCTCTTCTTTGACATTTAGCTCCTTTAATGTAGTAGCCTTGACTTCCCGTGAGGGTAGAAGTGCCCGAATGACCTTCCTTACTTTTTGATCGTTGTCAATGGCATCACCTAAAGAAGTAAGACCATTAGTTATTTTAGTAAATTTGGTTACCATGTCATCAATTGTGTCATTTTCATGCATGGTGAAATTTTCATATTGGGAATGTAAGAGATCAATTTTTGTTCTCTTAACTTGTGACGTTCCTTCATGTGTGACTATTAGGTGTGTCCAAATCTCGTAGGCGGATTTGCAATGAATAACCCTAGCAACATCGCTATCGTTCAAAGCTTGAAGTAAGGCATAGTGTGCCTTAGCATTTACATCAAACTCCTTAGTGGCAATATCGGACCAAGTGTCCTCATCACCAATGGGTACACTAAAGGGTTTAGTCACCGCTTTTACAACCCGACTTCCTAAGGATTGCAAAAATACGGTCATCTAAACGTTCCATATAGGAAATTTAAGGCCATCAAACTTGGGAGGGGTCTTAATACCTTTGGCCATTTTTACTAAAGTAGATGAAGATGAAATTTTGAAAGAAATGATTAGCAATTAGGATCTTTCTAAGGTTGTTAAGCCAAAAATTAGAGACCAAGGCTCTGATACCAATTTAAATACACCTATATGGGGGATGAATAGGTGTTTTTCTAATCAAATGCAATTTTAAAACTACTTATGATGAATTATGCAAGCGGTCACTCAAAACAAGAATTGAAGCCCGAATTCCCCATGAAGGGCTCTAGAACTTCTCCTCTTTGATTCTTCTAGATAATAAGTTGAGGTGCTCAATTGCCTTCTTGTTGAAATGAGTTTAGACTGGTAATGAAAGTGAGGGAATGAAAGCAATTATAGAATGCAAGATGAACAATTACACAAGTATGAAAATTGATAAACAATAGAGATCAAGACACAATCAATCGCAAACACAAAGGATTTGTACCGAGTTTCAAGCCACCGCTTTACGGCCCTTCCTTCACCACTATGAAGGATTTCACTATCCTCGAAGGAATCTTCCACAAAGGGGCCTTGAACAAAGGAATTATAACTTAGTCTACATAAGACCGGAGTACACAACTCCACAAATTCAACCCTCTACAAAGAGATAGCACAAAACCCATGGAGGTTACAAGGCACTTGGTGATCTAACAAGATCACAAGAACTCTCTCTTACAACTTCCTATAGAGTGGAATATGAAGTGATGCTCAAGAAGTTAAGTGAGAGATGAAAATTAGTTAGAAAAAATAGAGGAGACCAACTGAAAAAAGCTTTGAAAGAAAGAACTTGACGATTAAAAGCTAGAAAATCTTTTCTTTTTAGAAACAAACTTGAAAACTTGTGTATCTTTCTCCTGCAAGTCCAAAACCCATGAACCATATATATAGGCAATGAATAAATATCATTTAAAAATTATACCAGGTCATTTGGGGTGTGTTTAAACACTTTGAAACAAAAAATGCCTGTTGGAATCTACTAAAAACAAAATAGATTAAAAAACTAGCCGTTATGGCCATCTGGCAGCCTGTCGGTTGACCGACCGGTCCACCGACAGGTCATTCAGAATAGAGCCATTGGCTCCAGTCGACCGGGCGGTCGACCGCTCAGTATGTAGAAAGAAAATTTTAAACTATCGGTCAACCGAGGTCGGTCGACCCCAACTGGGACTTAGGGTCTCTTAGTCGGTCCACCGGTCGGTCGACCGCAAGGGTTAGCGGTCGACCGGTCAGTCGACTAACAACATGCGCAAACATGCACGCCCTAGGCCAAAGGCCCAGTCGACCCCCCGGTCGACCGATCTGTCCTGCAATAGGTACCGGTCGACCAGGCGGTCGACCGTTCTGGCCTGAAACTGTTTTATGTATGGTTTTTGAAATTTAAATAATTTTTAAAATATTTTGTATTTGTTTAAGAGTAATATAACAATGTATAGGATGGAATACAAGTTTTAAACTTGTAATAAAATTTTGAAAAAATTATGAGAAATGTATCAAAAACAATCATGTACAATACTTGTACTACCAAACCTTGTATTTTTGAAATCATGTATTTTGTGTGTGTAACTTCTTGAGCATTACTATCATATTCTACACTTTAACAAACTAATATCTTACAAGGCTCTAGGTGACTACAAGATTTTTAACCGGGCTTCTCCATTTATCGACGTTTGAGTGCTTTGAGTTTTGATCCCGTATTTGAGTCTTCTTCAGTCTCTAACACCTTTCTTTAGAAGAAGAAAACTCCTTAGAACCCTGAGATAAACTTAAACACTTGAACTTGATTAGTACAAATAACCACTTATGTTTTGTTATCATCAAAAAACTAGGTGATTGTAACCTTGGGCCAACAACTAGAAGATAAAGCTATAGTAGCATGAAAAATATGTGAATCTAAATTATTTTTTAAAGAAACTTTTTCCTTTGAAACCAAATCTAATTCTTTTGAAATTAAAACAATTTTATTTTTCAAAGAATTGTTTTCTTTTGCAACAAAATCAAGTTTTGAAGATAAATCCTCATTCTTCTTCAAAACCTCATCAGACTTTACCAGCAGCTCAAACGCCCATTGGACAGAGGAAGCTAGGACCAGTGGTTAGGAGGGCCCCTCTCCCTCCACGACAACAGGTTTTCTACCCAGTTCAAAGGGGAACCAGAACTGCAACAGGTCGCAGAAGGGGACAAGCCTACAACTTAACAGCAAAAGAGGCCGAAACTTCCGAAGAGGTGATAACAAGTAAGATTACGGTACACTCCAAAACCTATTCTAGCTCTCTTTGATTCTGGCGCTTCTTATTGTTACAAATCAGATAGTTTTACTGCTTTGCATTCTATACCTGTTGAATGTTTAGACAACTAGTGGGAGATTAGTACCGGTAATGGGGTAGTCATCTCCAATAGAATTTGATAGAATTGCATAGTAGAACTATGTAACAGGAAATTATTAGTAGATATGCTCGTACTAGATACTAGAGGAAACGACGTGATCTTAGGCATGACCTGGCTCAGCAGATACCATGCAGTTATTGATTATCGAAATAAGAAAGTTATTTTCAGAATATCGCATCAGCCTGAATTCCAATTTGGTGGAGAACTAAGTCTGCCAAGGGAAAAACACAGTCGTATGTGCTACTGCTGAGATTAAGAAGGGAGTACAGATTTGGAATGAGTTCTCAGATATATTAAAAGAGATCTCAGGACTTTCACCCAACAGAGCAGTTGAGTTCTCCATAGATACTATTTCAGGTACGTTTTCAATATCTAAAACTCTATTCAGGATGGCGCCCACTGAGTTAGAGATTCTAAAAAAGCAGCTGCAAAAATATTCTAACAAGGGATTGATTAGACCGAGTACTTTGATTAGTCTCTAAAATTTTATATTTCATACCACATCTTCACATTTATTCAACATTAAATTCTATTAATAATACCTCTTTTGTATGTTTCTAGGTCTATGGCATGAAATGAAGAAGATGCCCAAAATTCCATTGACTTTGGAGGGTGAATCTGTCAAAACCGGGTGCCCATATCTAGAAAGGAGGAAGTACAGCATATAGGGGGCGAAGTGACAGCGCGTGGCAGGTGGCGTCGCGCGCACAGCCACACTTTGGCCGTAGAAACGCGACCTAGCCACTTTTTCGCGGCTCTTGTGTGGAGCCGTGCGTCAAAGTCAAGATTTGACGCGCGGCTCCATACACTCTCCCTAGTGCCCCCTTTTGCCTATAAATACCTTGGGATTTCTAGAGCTCAGGGGAGAGGAGTTTTGAGGAGAGTTTTAGGGTTTTCTTCTCCATGTATGTAATTTTTAGGGTAGTTTAGATTAGTTGTTCTTCTTCTTCCTATTTTGTACTTTTCATTTCTTATAGATCTTGTAATCGGGAAGAGAGTATTACATAGGATGAAAGCAAGAGTGCTCGTAATGGAGGGTGACACCCTATGAAAGGTTCTCTCTTTATCTCTACCTGTTTTCTTCTTTCTAACTCCTTATACATGCTTAGAGAATTTTCTTTCATGTCAACTAACTACTAACCATTAACTTGCTAACTTTTTACTTATTAATCCATATAAATTTAATAGCCTCTACTTGGCCTTGCTCTTGCAAGAGCCATTAATGGCTCATGATGATGTATTCTAACACTCTAACATCCTAACTCTCTAACAAGCTAACGTTACTTTATTCCATGCTTGATCTTATTTAGTCTTAATGGTTTAAGTGTAGCTTGCACTTGTTTGTTGAGTTTGGATGTGATGAGTTACCTTATGGGTCATGCTTTGAAATGCTCTTGAACCAAGGACTAGAGATGGCCAAAGACACATCTGAGGCAACTATCACTAAGAGATTAGCATGGTTAGTGGAGCCATTAGTAGCTAGTAGCCATGAGTTTTCTTTTCTTTTTACTTTAGCTTGGAAATATATCAAAAATCACAAAAACTATCTTTTCTATGTTTCCTACTTCTTTATTTTCATCGTTCTTTTCACTTTTTGTTTTCTTTTCTTTTGATTCTTTAAAACATTGAAGAAACTTTAACACATACGTGAACATACTGGTAAAGCGTCTATCGCTTCCTGTCCTTGTGGATTCGAACCATTTAGCTTCTATGGTATAACAGAAGTATCGAGGAAGCCAAAGCACACACACTTCTATTGCTTGATTTCAAAATAACACTTTTTGTGCACTGTTTTCCCCGATCAAATTTTGGCGCCGTTGTGGGGGATGGGACCGGTTTGATTTCACGTTTTTGTTAACTTTTCTTCTTTGTTTTTTGTGTGCATGTCAAATCTTTAGCAGTGCAGAAGTCTACACTTGCTTTTGTGTGGTTGAGTAAATCTTTGTATATTGCTATCTTCTGTTGCTATTTTTTTATTTAGATTACATGTGAACTATAATAATTAAGAACTAAAATATGAAAGTTGGATGCTTTAAAACAGTTTAGACATTTGCATCTAGGCACGTGTCAATTTTAATTCCAATATACTGTATTTTATTCTTGTGTTGTTGTCATCTTGACAGAGGTGTACATATTGCATTGCTTATAGTCAGGACAAACACGTAGGTAATTTACTCGCTTTGTGTGTTTATTCTTATCTATATTACACTTGCACGTATTGAACTTTAGGGTAAAACCCAATACAACATAATGTGGGGAAGTCAGTACCCTCCCTTAGCCCAAAAAATCACCTCCCCACTCACGCATCCAAGCCTTAATAAAAATTGCTAGACATTGGCTCCTAGGGACACTCGGACTCATTTAAGAGATTTGCTAAGGAAAAAGTTGTTAGAAGTTAACTCTTATCAAATCGGTGTCGAAGGTTGGGGATTGAGAGGCAAAACTTCGAAGAACAATAATTTGGCATAATTAGCTCGTTGCTCCAGCACGGATACCTCCCACTGATCTTGCCCCAACTTGGCCAATTAACTTGTGGTCAGATTCTGACAATATCCCCCCGTGGACAGTCTAACAAGTTAGGAGTCGTTTAGGTCTATGCCAACCCTAGCATATGCTTGTTTTTTTTTTTTCTCTTTCTTTATTTGTTGTTTGTTTGTTTGTTTTTTCTTTTGTGTAAACTGTGATATGGATTTCAGCAACAATAATTTTTTCAATCCAAATATGAATCCATATTTCACTCCGATCTCATTTGACTCGGATAACTCAACCCAACTATGTACAACGTGGACCAATCACATAGACCAGATTGGGATTAAACGACTCAATATGACCCATATCCCTAATTTTATGACCAAGATTTTCAAAATAACTTTCACTCTTCACAGAATTCATAGGGTTGACCTCTCCCGTGTCAAATCTTCAACCACGTTGTCCACAATTTTCACAATATTCATTTCCTGATTCTTCTTCACATCCTCCTTTTCTTTAATCACCAATTGAAGAAAAATCATCATTGCAAAGGAGTTTGGAAGAAATGATAGAGGCCCAAAATAATTTGAAAACATGGTGGCCTCATCATGTCCACAAAATTTCCAAAATTCATATAACTCTTTTCTAGAACCACTCAAAGAAAAATCATTGTGAAAAAAATCTATGGAATTCGTGCAAGAGTCTGAGCGAACAATGCAAAATATGGTTGACTTCCAATATCCAACAATTTTCATATGACTCAAGAATCATGTTATTTTGGAAATTCAGCTTCAATTTCATCATACCAACCTGAACTTGACCAACATCAAATTCTTGATAGTTTGACAAGTTATCCATTTCCTGAAATTGAACTTGAAGATGAATGTGAATCTGAGCTTCAATTTAGCGACTCGAGTCCAATCCTTGAATCAATATCGACTATTATAGTGTTACCTAAATTAAGTAACGTTCTTGAGCCAGTTTTGATTTCCATAATTCCTAAACTTGAATCGAACTTTTCACCCATTCACATTTCTTCCGTGGATAAAAATCAAGATTCAATTTCATTACATCCATTTGAACTTGCGCAGAATTTTGAGAACCACCTTGACAATTTGGCAAGTTTTCCTTTTTCTGAAATTGAACTTAAGCTTGAAAGTGATCCTGAACCTCAAGTTGGTAATTCCATTTCACTTTTTAATTCAATAATGACTCTGGTATCTTTACCAGATTTTCTTTATTTCAGAGTCAACATTGAATCCTGTACCAGTACAGCATGAAATTGAATCACAAATATCATATGATCACACTTCATTGATGGGGAAAGTGTGTGAACATCAATTCTTTGGTTTGGACCCCATTTTTGAACCAATTTTGACTCCGCCTTTTGAATCTCGACTTGATCTGAGTTAAATTCTCGATTCGATATTGGTTTTTGTTCCTGTTTCATTTGAGTCCAATTAAGTCATCTCTCAAAATTGTTGGCCCAGAGGCCCAGCGCTCTAGTTTTGATGATGATTAACTCATGTAGTTATAGTTTACTAATAAAATTGTGATATTTAGTTCCAGATATTTGATCAAGATTTTAGTAGATGTTTAGCTTCAATAAAGGAGTTTTGGAGCTTTCACATATTAATTCAAGAGCTGAGCGTCAAGATCGCATCTAGTACTCGGTTAGAGTCAAGCTCGTTGGATCGCGTTGGATCGAGTTAGCTTGGAGACAACCTTCGGTATTGTGTTTAGTTAGTTTGTTTAGATCTTGTGTAAAGATTAGATAGTATTGATATGCTCAAGTTCACATGCGCACACAAGTTTTAAAGTTTGCTGTTTTTGGTTTTCAGTTTAACTGATTTTGGATTTCATATCAAAAACATAGATATAATATCTTTTATGTGTATTGGATTCTATCCATATACAATATGCTTCAAAGTTGTTTCAATATCATGTTTTTGTATTTCCATGAGTTTTGGAGAAAACAGTTTTCCATTTCAAAAATTTAAGTTTTGAAAAATACCGATTTTTGTTTAAAGCCTAATTTTCATATCACAAAAATAGTTCAAATAGTTTGTAATATGTGTTGAATTTTAGTCATACATATTTGTATTTTAAAGTTTTTAAAAGAACTTATTTTTGTGAAATTTATGTGATTTTATGGGATTTAATTGAAGATAAAAAGACAAGTTTTTAATCCCTTAAAAATATTGACCTAGCCTTCTGCTGCTCGACCGGACAGTCGACCGAGACAGAAGTCGGTCGACCGGTCTCGTCGACCGACGTGCACAAACGTGCATGGCAGTTTAGGCTGGTGGGCCGGTCGACGGGCCGGTCGACCGCTAGAGAGCTCTGCTCTCTAGAACTGGCCCCGGTCGACCGGGCGATCGACCGGCAGAGAGCAGCTGCTCTCTGTATCCAGTCCCGGTCGACCAGGCGGTCGACCGGAGGCTTAATGGTCATAAAAATGATCGTTGGCAGGTCGACCGGGCGGTCGACCGGAAGGGCAATTCTGCCCTTTCCTGCTGCCAATGGGCAGATTTTTTGGGAGGTTTAAAAATAGCCCTTCCTTAGCTGATTTCACTAAGAATTTCAAGAGAAAAATTTTCTATCTTTTTTAGTGTTTTAGCAACAAATTTTCAAAGAGTTTTTTGGGTTATAAAGATCTATTTTTATTTGTTTTAAAGAGTTGAAAAAATCAAAGAAAAATAGAGCCTTTGGGAATTGGTTTTTGTTCTTCATTTCTATAGCCATCTAGAAGTCTTCCCAAGAGTTTTTCTTTGTGATTTATTTTTAAAACTCTTTATTTTCTCACACTTGAGCTATCATATCTATCGTATCTATTAGGATCTTATTTTGTGAGGAAAATTGGTTTGTGGTTTAGTGAGACCACCAAGAGTTGTAAACCTTCTTTTATTTGAGTTTCCTCTTGTGTAGAGGTGATTGTGGAGGTTGTGTTGGTATCCCTCAAAGTGTAGAGGTGATTGTGGAGGAGTGTTTGAGTTGGTTAGTATCACTCTAGTGAGAGGTGATTGTGGAGGTTGTATTTGGTTGTGTTGGTATCCCTCTAAGTGTAGAAGTGATTGTGGTGGTGTTAGGCTTTGTGCCTTATCACTCTATTGAGAGGTGATTGTTGTTTTGCTAAGTGCCTATCCCTCTAAGTGTAGAGATGATTGTTACTATGCCTTGTCTCTTTTGTAGAGGTTGTTATTTGAGAGAGGAGTTGTGTACTCAAAGTTTGTATTACCCAAATTCTCAGTGGAGGTTCCCTGTGTGGGAGTCCTGCGTGGATGATATAGTGAAAATCCTTCTGTGTGAAGACGGGGACGTAGAGCAGTGGCTCGAACCTCGAAACATATCTTTGTGTTTGCGATTGATCCACTATCTCTTAACTCTCTCTCTTATATTGTGCCTTGCATTATTTCATATTGTTCATTCATACATATATGCTTGGTATTATTTGTGTGCCTCACTTGTGTTGAACCAAGAGAGCTTTATATATCACCTCAACACTTATTTAGAGGAATTTAGAGGAGATAGTTCAGAGCCCTTCACACTCTTTAGTTACACTAAGTGTGATGCAATTTGTTATTAATTCCGTACCATTTATCATTAGATTAACCTTACACCTATTCACCCCCCCATAGGTGTACTTTCAATTGGTATCAGAGCCTGCGCTCTTGATATTAGGTTTAACCACCTAGGAGTGAGATCTTGGCTAGCTAATCTATATTTGCATTTTGCACACTTATTTGTTTACACACTCATGGATTACCTTAACCCTCCCATGTTTGATGTTTCTGACATCGATATGTGGAAGCTTAAGATGAGTATGTACCTAAAAATCCTAAGAATGCATGTTTACCTTGCCGCTACCAAGAAATCTTATCTTGGTAATACAAGCATATAGAGGCCAATGCACAAGCCCTAGAGGCACTTAGAAACACACTAAGTAAAGATTATCTTTCTATGGTTTCTCACTGTGACTCTGCTTTTGCAGTGTGGAACACCTTAACCTCTTGAAAGCTTCAAATGCCAAACATTGTGGAGAAGGAATCTAGTGAGGATGAATCTGAACAAGCTTGCTACATGGTCCAAGGGAATGACTCCCTTGAGGTAAACTCGGATACTCAACTAGATGATAGTGCTAGTTCTTCTGGAGATGATTAAATTGATGCTGACGCATTAAATAAAGAACTATCTATTGTTTGTGAAAAATTGTTAGAAAAATATAAACTTTTAAAAAAGAAAAGCTTTGCATTAAAAGAAGAAAATAAAAATTTGTCTTCTAAACTTAATGTTGCTTTGCAAGAAAGGAATGAGATTTCAAATGAAAGGGACTCATTGAAATCCGAACTTGATCTTGCCTTAAATGAAAACAAAATCTTAAAAGTTAAAAATAATTGTGATGAAGTTTTGAAGAAAAATGAAGTTCTATCTTCAAAACTTATTTTTGTTTTAAAAGAAAATGATTCTTTGAAAAACAAAATTATTTCTATTTCAAAAGAATTGGATTTGATTTCTAATGAAAATAAATTTTTGAAAAATGATTTAGATTCACATGTTTGCCATGCTTCATCATCTAGCATACCTATTGCATGCTCCACTTTGTCTTCAAGTATTAAAAAGATATTTGTGTATTGAAGAAATTGTTGATTATTTGGGCTTCACTTTGAGCCAGCGTGCCATGAACCACACACGGTTGGAATCCATGTTCCGCAAGAAACATGCTCCTCACATGCATGCACACCATACACGGCATATACATGCTCATCATGCTCACACACATGATTCAAAGTATGCTCATGTGTACACTTGTACACAATGTGGACGTAAGGGCCACCTTGCAAAGTTTTATTATGATAGATTACATAATGTAAATTTTGCAAATAAATTTGTTTGGATTAGGAAAGGTGCTATCCCCCATGGACCCAATAGAATATGGGTACCAAAATCCACTCCTATTTTATTTGATATAGGTGTGGACTTTCACATGACGTGAGAGGTGTTGGTGCCTTGAGGTGAATGCGTTCTGAGCTAAACGTGATAATTTTGGATGCATCACTTTCAAGGAAAATTTGATGGGAGGACCACCATGGTTTGGAGATCTAGAGATATGCCCTAATGGTTTTGGTAACTATCTCTAACTCCACATTTAGTATACATGCTTTCATATTGTTGATTTTTAGCATGTTTTGATTTTTCATGATTATTATAATAAATGTCATGATAATTAGACTTGTGATATACATAAGTAGTATTTGAGATACACCCATGTTTATATGGACCATTACTTTTGTGTTCTCACTTTAGTTTAGATATTGTGTATATCATAACTCTAAACATGTGCATTTACTTAATGATCATATTGGTTTATGTTTATGATTTTTTTTGCATTTCTTGTCTTGATTATATGTTTAGATGTAGTTTTCATTAAAACTTGTGTGTATACTTGTACAACTAATGAGCTACATTTGATTTTTGTATGTTTGTGCTTAATTGCTCATTTATACCCATTAGATGTACTAGTATAGCCTAGTTTTGATGATTCTTGCATTTCAACTTGTATTCCCTATTTTGTACATGTTTTCATTTTAATATGTCTAGTTTCATGTATATGTTAATTTTGGTTAAAACTTTAGATATACATGTATACCCTTGAGTCATTTGCCTTTTATGCAAAAGTCTTTGTGGACTTATTTGTGTTTAGGATTTGTATGTATACCTTTAGTTTTTGACAAAACATACATATGCCTTGAAATTATAATATTATGATAGAAAAATTAAATTTTCTATGACTTTCATATTCTTTTAAATTCATATTGAGCTTCATCGTCTATTTCCATGACTTTGTTGATTACATGACTCTTGCACTCACATCATCCGTGTTTACTCATGATTTTTATTTTCATGAGCTTTATATGTGCTTTATAGACTTTAAGTGTCGATTGTTAAGTTATTTTCATGTTTTCATGGAATATATTCATGTTTTATTCTTTACTTGAAGGATTTCGCACTAGTTTTCAAATATTATCTTTAAACTAGTCATTATTCTTCAATTGGTAAAGTTTTCAAATATGTTAAACTATTTTCAAATCCTATTTTTGAAAATCCCACCAACCCAAGGGTGGATGGATGGGCGACCATGCCTTATATGGTCAAATTGAAAATCTATTTAAACTTGTGCATGAAAAGGAGGTAATTATGAGTTATACATTTGATCCTCATTGTATTTTCAATTAGTAACATAATTGATAATTTTTTTGTAAACTCATACTTGTGTTTTCTATATATGTATGCTTCAAACTTCAAATAGTATCAATTTCAATTGGTATTTATATTTTTATACATATATATGTGATTTGATTGTGCTTATTATATCTTTACATCTTAAAGCATAAATTTTGTTTATGCTAAGCTTGATTTACTCCTTAATGTCAATTATTTTTCAATTGGTATCTTATACAAGTTTATGCACTAATTTTATTTGTATTTCATAAAGGAGGAGAAAATTCATGTTTTATCTTTCAATTGGTATCTTTCAATCGAGTTTATTTTCAAATAGTATCTTATTCCCATTCTTTATGATGAAAATACTTTATTTTGGTATATGCTAACATTTTCAATATTGGTATCATGTTTTATTATAAATTGGTATCTATATTGATATGAGTTATGTTTACCTAAAACAATTTAGTTTTTACTTTCAATTGGTTGTTACCTTCATTTGGTATCAAGATTTCCAATATATATTTCAATTGGTATCAAAACATACAATGTTTTATTTTCTATTAGTATCAAAGATTTACAAGACATTTTAAATTGATATCAAGATATTTTCAATTGTTATCTTACAATATCTTAAAAAATTTTATTTCCTTTCAATTGATATCGTAAAAATGTTTTGTTCACTTTCATTGGTATCATAAATTAGTATCATAATGTTTCGATGTATACCTTATCACGAATTGATATATTTTTAAATTGGTATCATAATATTTTGATTTGTATTGTTCATATGCAAGGGAAGCTTAACATCTTCTTTTATATAAATTCATATTGAGTGTATTTTATATTAAAGTAATTGATTTTTCTTTGGTATGTCTTACACGTGTGCAGGGGGAGCTTCACATCTCTTTTTATACATGTATTATGCGTTATGTGATTAGGGTTTGTCATCTCTTTTTCATGTAATGCATGTATGCAGGGGGAGTTAACTTTACGTCAACTTTTACGTCTCTCCTCTTCATGAATGTATATCGCATATACATCCTTCTTATTTGATTTGACATAAAGGGAGAATTTTTTTTTGAGTTTATTTATGCCCCTTTGTTGATGATTTGACAATAAGGGGGAGAGAAATTTGGAGTTTTATATATGCATGTTTATGCATATATATGCATGTTTATGCATGATTTCCTTATTTTATAAAAAAGGGAGAAAAACATTTTGAGAGTTTTTATATATGCATGTTTATTTTTTTTTCAATTGGTATGAGAGCATATATGTTTTGTTTTCAATTGGTATCAGCGCATATATGTGTCATTTGTTTTATGTATACATTGAATATCTTTATTATTTATTGCTATGCATGAGTTAAGGGGGAGTTTCTATGAAGCTTAACTTTAATCCATGCATATATAACTCCATGAGTTTTGTCATCATCAAAAAGGGGGAGATTGTTGGCCCAGAGGCCCATCACTCTAGTTTTGATGATGATTAACTTATGTAGTTATATAGTTTACTAATAATCTTGTTAGTTCCAGATATTCGATCAAGATTTTAGTAGGTGTTTAGCTTCAACGAAGGAATTTTGAAGCTTTCACATGTTGATTAAGAGCTGAGCGTCAAGTTCGCATCTAGTACTCGGTTAGAGTCAAGCTCGTTGGATCGCGTTGGATCGAGTCAGTTTGGAGACAAGAAGACTTCGGTATTGTGTTTAATTAGTATGTTTAGATCTTGTGTAAAGATTAGATAGTATTGATATGCCCAATTTCACATACACACACAAGTTTTAAAGTTTGTTGGTTTTGGTTTTTGGTTTAACAGATTTTGGATTTCATGTCAAAAACATAGATAATTTCTTTTATGTATATTAGATTCTATCCATATAAAATATGCTTCAAAGTTGTTTCAATATCATGTTTTTGTATTTACATGAGTTTGTGAGAAAACAGTTTTTCATTTCAAAATTCAAGTTTTGAAAAATGCCGATTTTTGTTTAAAGCCTAATTTCCATATCACAAAAATAGTTCAAATAGTTTGTAATATGTGTTGAATTTTAGTCACACATATTTGTATTTTAAAGATCTTAAAGGAACTTATTTTTGTGAAATTTATGTGATTTTATGAGATTTAATTGAAGATAAAAAGACAAGTTTTTAATCCCTTAAAAATATTGACCTAGCCTTCCGCCGGTCGACCGGACGGTCGACTTAGACAGAAGTCGGTCGACCAGTCTGGTCGACTAACGTGCACAAATGTGCATGGCAGTTTAGGGTGGTGGGCCGGTCGACTGGGTCGGTCGACCGCCAGAGAGCTCTGCTCTCTGGAATTGGCCTCGGTCGATAGGGCGGTCGACCGGCAGAGAGCAGCTGCTCTCTGTATCCAATCCCGGTCGACCGGGCGGTCGACTGGAGGCACAACGGTCATAAAATTGACCGTTGGCCAGTCAACCGGGCGGTCGACCGGAAGGGCAATTCTTCCCTTTCCTTTTGCCAACGGGCAGATTTTTTGGAGGGTTATAGATAACCCCCTCCTTAGTTGATTTTACTAAGAATTTCAAGAGCAAAATTTTCTATCTTTCTCAGTGTTTTAGCAACAAGTTTTCAAAGTTTTTGGTTATAAATATCTATCTTTATTTGTTTTATAAATATCTATCTTTATTTGTTTTAAAGGGTTGAAAAATCAAAGAAAAATAGAGTCTTTGGAATTGGTTTTTGTTCTTCATTTCTAAAGCCGTCTAAAGTTTTGCCAAGAGTTTTTTTTTGTGATTTATTTTCAAACTCTTTGTTTTCTCACACTTGAGCTATCATATCTATCCTATCTATTAGGATCTTGTTTTGTGAGAAAAATTGGTTTGTGATTTAGTGAGACCACCAAGAGTTGTAAACTTTCTTTTATTTGAGTTCCCTCTTGTGTAGAGGTGATTGTGGAGGTTGTGTTGGTATCCCTCTAAATGTAGAGGTGATTGTAGAGGAGTGTTGAGTTAGTTAGTATCTCTCTAGTGAGAGGTGATTGTGGAGGTTGTATTTAGTTGTGTTGGTTTCCCTCTAAGTGTAGAGGTGATTGTGGTGGTGTTAGGCTTTGTGCCTTATTCCTCTAGTGAGAGGTGATTGTTGTTTAGCAAAGTGCCCATCCCTCTAAGCATAGAGATGATTGTTACTGTGCCTTGCCTCTTGTGTAGAAGTTGTTGTTTGAGAGAGGAGTTGTGTACTCCAAGTTTGTATTACCCAAATCCTCAGTGGAGGTTCCCTGTGTGGGAAGTCCTGTGTGGACGATATAGGGGAAATCCTTCTGTGTGAAGGCGGGGAAGTAGAGCAGTGGCTCGAACCTCCAAACATATCTTTGTGTTTGCGATTGATCCACTATCTCTTAACTCTCTATCTCTCTCTTATATTGCGCCTTGCATTATTTCATATTATTCATTCATACATATATGCTTGGTATTGTTTGTGTGCCTCACTTGTGTTGAACCAAGAGAGCTTTACATAGCACCTTAACTCTTATTTAGAGGAATTTAGAGGAGATAGTCCAGAGCCTTTCACCGAGAATTCGGTTACACTCTTTGGTTACACTAAGTGTCTTGCAATTTGTTTTTAATTCCATATCACTTGTCATTAGATTAGCCTTACACCTATTCACGCCCCCTCTAGGTGTACTTTCAAAAATCACACTTCATTGTTGGACAAAGTTGTTGAAAAAATGACACAAGATTTATTTTGGAAAATTGGAAATTGGATGGGGATAATTTTTTAATTAAAACAATTCACTCAATCATTCTTTTATTGGGCCATATTAGAGAGGTCATTGGTGAGTTCCTTTATGATCCACAATCTTTGATTGGGCCGCATTTCGTGGGCCAATCTGACCACCACCGAAACCACCACCATGAGGTAATTTTCCTTTTATTTTCATTTGTTTCATGCATATACACATTCACGATGTATTGAGGACAATGCATGAGATAAGTGTGGGAGAGGATTTACTAACTTAGTTAGTATTAAATTTTCTTTCTTTTACACTTCTTTTAGAATTTTTTAGATTTTTTTTTTGTATAGAAACTCTTTTCTTTTCTTTTTACAAAACTTTTTAAAATAAGAAAAATAGCTGTGATTTATTTTTAAAAAGTTAAGAGGATCTTAGGAATTAAGAAGACCTAAAATTATGAATTCTTAAACCAAGTCAAAATAATAGATCTTATTTAAATTTTAGGATAAGAAAGTAAGATTGGAAAGATAATTTGATCTTAAATTTTTTCCTTAGATATATGCACTTCACACTAACATAATTTTTTGGTATTGAAACAAAGGCTAAAAATGCCATAAAAAGTAAAAAAATGATGATAACAAAAGCCACTTATTGAAGTTGGGTAATTATGCCTCAGGAAGCATGATTATTCACGCCTAAATGGTAGACAAAAATAAAATAATCCCCTTTAGTTTTGTGACCTTATTTACTCGAGTCCTTAAGCCCGAGAGATGTTTTCTCATCTGGTGCCCTAAAACTATCTGGTTTGGAAGTCACGGGCTAAAGGCTCACTACCTGAGTAAATAAGAAAGTCTAAGAAAACTAAGGAAAGAAAAAAGAAAAAAATAAATATAAACAAATAAATGGCATGAACGTTAGAGTCAATATCCTAAAAATCTTCACAGTTCACAAAGTGCATATTTTTCTAAGAGTTTTATAAAAGATTAAAGAATCGATTCAATTTGAAATTCTTACATTTGATTTATAATAAGATTTTGCATTTAGACTTAGTTTAAGGAAGAATAATTTCTTGTTAACCTATAACCGTGGATCACTTAAATTTTCACAAAAATATTTCAACACTTTTCTCAATCTCCAAATGCGTTTTCAAAATACTAACAGTTGATTTCTTTCTTTATAGATTTTGTTGGTTACTGAAAACCCTCATGAGACAAAACTCCTCCTCTAGTGGAAACATAGTGGTTTAACAGTTTGTTGCACACGCTCAGTGCAATCGCGTCACCTGCGAAAGTGGTGTAATAATCTTCTTAGTTAGTTTTTCTGTTTTGCTTGAGACGAGCAAAAGACAAGTATGGGGGTATAATTAGTCTCTAAAATTGCATATTTCATACCACATTTTCACATTTATTCAATGTTAAATTCTGTTAATAATACCTCTCTTGTATGTTTCTAGTTCAATGGCATGAAATGAAGAAGAAGCTTAAAATCCCATTTATTTGGTGATTTAAAGCCTGCACATATAGCCATTAACTTTAGAGGGTGAATCTGTCAAAACCGGGTGCCCATATCTAGAAACCAAGAAGTACAGCAGATAGGGGGCGAAGTGACAGCGCGTAGCAGGCGGCGCCGCACGCGCGGCCACACTATGGATGCAGAAACGCGGCCATAGCCGTGTTTTCACGGCTATTGTGTGGAGTCGCGTATCAAGATTTGACGCGCGGCTCCGTACACTCTCCCTGGTGCCCCCTTTTGCCTATAAATACCCTGGGATTTCCAGAGCTCAGGGAAGAAGAGTTTTAAGGAGAGTTTTAGGGTTTTCTTCTCCATGTATATAGTTTTTAGAATAGTTATGATTAGTTGTTCTTCTTCTTCCTATTTTGTATTTTCCATTTCTTATAGATCCTGTAATAGGGAAGAGAGTAGTATATAGGATGAAAGTAAGAGTGCTTGTAATAGAGGTTGACACTTTATAAAAGGTTCTCTCTTTATCTCTACTTGTTTTCTTCTCCCTAACTCTTTTTACATGCTTAGCGAATTTTCTTTCATGGCAACTAACTACTAACCGCTAACTTACTAATTTCTTACTTGATAATCCACATGAATCTAATAGCCTCTACTTGGTCTTGCTCTTGCAAAAGCCATTGATGACTCATGATGATGGATTCTAGCACTCTAACATCCTAACTCTCTAACAAGTAACATTACTTTATTTCATACTTGCTCTTGTTTAGTTTTGAGTGTAGCTTGCACTTGTTTGTTGAGTTTAGATGTGATGAGTTATCTTATGGGTCATGCTTTGAAACACTCTTGAACTAAGGACTAGTGATGGCCAAGGATACATGTGAGGCAACTATTACTAGAGGTTAACATGGTTAGTGGAGCCATTAGTAGATAGTAGCCATGGGTTTTCTTTTCTTTTTTGCTTTATTTTAGAAATATATCAAAAATCACAAAAATCATCTTTTCTATGTTTCCCACTTCTTTGTTTTCACCGTACTATTCTCTTTTACTTTTCTTTTCTTTTTTCTTTTGATTCTTTAAAACGTTGAAGGAACTTTAACACACACCTGAACATATCGGTAAAGCTTCTATCGCTTCCCGTCCTTGTGGATTCGACCAGTTTAGCTTCATGCTATAACATAAGTATCAAGGAAGCCAAAATACACACACACTTCTATCGCTTGATTTCAAAACAACACTTTTTATGCATGATTTTCCCTCGATCATACCTCACTGTGGGGAGCTCCAGGGTTATTAGCCAACAAGAAGGATGTGGTAAGCGTTGTCAATAGATTACAGGTATTTAAACAAAGTTACCATCAAGAATAAGTATCCCTTGCCAAGAATTGATGATCTTTTTGATCAACTCCATGGAGCTTAAGTATTTTCTAAGTTGGATTTACAGTAAGGTTATCAACAGCTAAAGGTGAAGAAAGAGATATTCAGAAGACATCATTTAGAACTCACTATGGTCATTATGAGTTTCTAATCATGCCCTTCGGAGTGAGCAATGATTCATAATGATTTGAAGATTTCATGAAGAAAGATTATATCATCATATATTTCATTATGTATTTATTTCATGATATTTTGAGCATCCAATAGTTTTATGGATTTGATGAACCAGGTTTTATCGCCATATTTGGATCAATGTCATTGTATTCATCGATGATATTTTGATATATTCCAAGAGCGATAGGAACATGCAGAACACTTGAGGATAGCATTGACAGACTCTCCAGCAGGAACAACTTCATGCTAAGTAAGAAAATGAGAGAAATGGTTAGACTATATAGCTTTCTTAGATCATATGATTTTGAAAGAAGGAATTTCAGTTAACTCCAGCATGATCTAGGTAGTAAAAGACTGGCCAATTTCAAGAAAAATAGAAATTAAAAGTTTTATTGGACTAGCCGGATATTACAAAAGATTTGTCCAGGTCTTCTCTAAAATTGCTGCCCTGTTAACAGAGCTCACCAGAAAAGGAGAAAAGTATATATGGACAGAAGAATGTACTTCAACCTTTGAGCAGCTAAAGGAGAGACTAATCACAGCTCCTATCTTGAAGACTCCCTCAGGAACAGGAAGGATGGTTATATATAGTGATGCATCGGAAAAAGCCTAGGATATGTATTGATGCAACATGATCATGTCATAGCTTATGTATCCTGGTAATTGAAGCCACATGAGAGAAATTACTCTACTCATGACTTAGAGCTGGCAGCAGTGGTATTCACCTTGAAGATTTAGAGGCATTATCTTCTGGGGGACAAGGTGTTGATCTATACTGATCACAAAAGCCTCAAGTATATTTTCACATAGAAAGAACTGAACACGAGGCAAAGGTGTTTGCTTGAACTAATGGCAGACTATGACATAGACTTGCAGTATCATCCTGGCAAGGTTAATACAATACCAAATGTCTTGAGCCAAAAATCGCAGAACAAAGTACTAGTACAACTTACTCAACAGAAAGAATTGCTTCGGGAGATTATTAAATTGGACGTAATACTAGTACAAGAAACTGGTAAGTAGGTCAGGTAATGATTTTTCAGATTCAGCCAACACTGATGGATGAAATTAAGAAACCATAAAAGGACGACCCAAGATTATAGAAATTTAAAGCTCAAGTAGAAGCTGGACTAAGGAATGATGTCCGTATTAATTCAGATGGTGTACTTTATTTTGGTAACAGAATATACGTACCACAAGGGAAAGTTCGACAAAAAATTTTAGCAAGTGCTCTCAGTTCGGCTTACTTCATACATCCAGGAGGAAATAGAATGTATTAAGACTTAAAACAGAACTTCTAGTGGAATGCTATGAACAGAAAGTAGCCCAGTATGTGGCTGATTAGTCTCTAAAACTGCATATTTCATACCACATCTTCACATTTATTTCATATGAAATTCTGCTTATAATAACTCTGTTATATGTTTCTAGGTCCATGGTGTCCAATGAAGAAGAAGACCCTAAATCACGATTTAATGGGTGATTAAAACCTATAATATAGCCATTGACTTTGGAGAGCAGTTTGGTCAAAACCAGGGGCCCAAAGCCAGAAACCGGAACATGTAGCCGACAGGGGGACAAATGAGCGGCGCGCAGCAGGCGGCGCTGCGCGCGCACACTGGTACAGCCATGAAAACACGGTTTTGGTCGCGTTTCTGCGGCCATATGGGCGCGACCGCGCCCGTACGTTGGGCCAGGGGTTACAACCCCTGGCCCTCTTTCCCCTGGTACCTATAAATACCTTCTGGGGTTCTGAAGATGGAGATAAACAGAGAGTTAGGGTAGTTTTCTTTCCATATTGTAGTTTAGGATAGTTTAGGTTAGTTCTTCTTCTTCCTCTTTGTATTTTTTATTTCTTTTAGATCTTGTAATAGGAGAGATAGTGGTACATGGGTGGAAAGTAAGAGTGCTTGTAATAGAAGGTGACAAGCTATGAAAGGTTCTATCTTTACCTCTCTTCGTTTTCTTCTCTCTAACTCCTTTTACATGTTTAACTAATTTTCTCTCATAGTAACTAATTACTAACCACTAACTTGCTAACTTCTTATATGATAATTCACATGAATCTAATAGCCTTTACTTGGTCTTGCTCTAGCAAGAGCCGTTGATGGCTCATGATGATGGGTCTAACACTCTAACATCCTAACTCTCTAACAAACTAACATTATTTTACTCCATGCTTACTCTTGTTTAGTTTTGATGGTTTAAGTGTAGCTTGCACTTGTTATGTTGAGTTTTGATGTGAAAGTTATCATATGGGTTATGCTTTGAAACGCTCTTGAACCAAAGACAAGTGATGGCCAATGATACATGTGAGGCAACTATCACGAAGAGGTTAGCATGGTTAGTAGAGCCATTAGTAGTTAGTAGCCATGAGTTTTCGTTCTTTTTCACTTTGTTTTAAAAATACTGTCAAAAACCACAAATATTTTTTTCTATGTTTCCCACTTATTTGTGTTTCAACGTACTTCTCTTTTCATTCTTTATTTTCTTTTCTTTTCATTCTTTCAAATATTGAAGAACCATAAACACACACACGTGAATCAATGGTAAAGCTTCTATCACTTTTTTTCGTCCCAGTGATTCAACCCGTTTAGCCTCTATGCTATAACGGAAGTATCGAGGAAGCCAAAGCACACACATTTTAACTCTTGATTTCAAAATAACACTTTTTGTGCGCAGTTTTCCCTTGATCAGTGGCCCATGTGCTTGATTTGCTAGTAGATAAAGATAGAACATCAGAAATAGCTGGACTTCTACATCCATTGCGAAATTGGAATGGAAGTGGGAACATATCACTATGAATTTTGTCACAGCTCTACCCCGCAGTCCCAAGGGTAATAATGCAGTATGGGTAATCATCAACCGCCTCACAAAATCAGCTTACTTCTTACCATTCAGAGTAGGTAGTCAACAGAAGTTCTTGCAGATAAATATATTAAGAAAATAGTTTGTCTGCACGGAGTACCAGTTAGCATCGTGTTGAATAGAGACACGAGATTTCGATCACATTTTTTGAAATTCTCCAAGAAACCTAGGAACTTGTCTGAAGTTCAGTACTTCATATCATCCTCAGATAGACGAGCAGTCCAAATGAACTATCAAAATTCTTGAAGACATGTTACGAGCCTACATGATAGAATTCAAAGGGTCATGGGAAGACTATCTTATTTTGAAGAATTTTCTTAGAATAACAGCTATTAGGCCAGTATCAAGATGGCTCCATTTGAAGGGTTATATGGACAAAAATGCAGATGCCAATATGCTGGGATGAAGTCGGCGAAAGAAGACTCTGGGACCAGATGTTTTAGTTCAGACCACAGATAAAGTCAGAATTATCAGAGATCACCTCCGAGCAGCGCAGAGCAGACAGAAGAGCTGGGCAGATACTAGCAGAAGACCGTTGGAATTCATAACAGGCGAACATGTATTTTAAAGGATATCACCAACAAAAGGGGTAATCCGATTCGATACTCGCGAGAAACTTAGTCCGAGATACATGGCCCATTCGAGATTCTGGATCGTGTAGGAGATGTAGCTTATCGATCGGCATTACCGCCATCATTAAAAGGAGCACATAATGTATTTTACATATCACAGCTTAGGAAGTATGTCAAGAATAAGAGCCATATTCTAGATCACTCAGAACTGGAACTATAGCCAGATTTATCTTATACCGAGCAACCGATGGCCATTCTGGACAGAAGTGTCAATACTCTGAAGAATAGGGCAATATTGTTAGTACTGGTTGCTTTGAATAGGCATGCTCCAGGATAAGCTAAGTGGGAATGAGAAGATATTTATTTGTTAGCACCTCAACTATTTACATCATAGTTGGCAAAATTCCTTACCTTTATTTTTCCTGTGTCCTCCTCCCCCTTATCGAAATTTTTGTAAGGTGGATGGATTGTAATATATGATCTAAAAATAATGTCAACACAAACATTAAAAAAAAGATGAATAGTGTTAAATAAAATAATTGTAAGAAAGGAAACAAATCTCAAGAAAATGCAAACGCAAACACGAGAGATTTTATCCTGGTTCGGTCCTCTTGACCTACATCCAGTCCCCAAGCAACCCGCTTGAGATTTTTCTTATCCTGATTTTGTACACCCAGAATCAATTCCTTGTTCACCACTTGATAAAAGAACCTTTACCAAATCCGTACAACTCTTCTCTACACCAAGAAGACAACAACTCTTGTCCACCTCTTCTCTACACCAAGAAGATACACTTATACAACTCTTCTCTTTGAATGATTACAATGAATCCTATAAGCCTTGAAACTTGTATGTGATCGTGAACAAGGTTTCTTATAGGTGAACTCTTAGAATTCTGCACTATGGAATAGGAATTGTGTGAAGAAATGAAAGTGAAACTAGTTTTCTGAAAAAAAAATTTTCAACAGAGTTTGGACAGAAAACTATGATTTTGAATTAGTGTGTTCATCGTAGGACAACATCCCTATTTATAGGTGAAATCAATTGTCAATTACGGAAGTTATCAACTTAAATTTGAATATCAGAACGTTGGATAAAACACCAACAATTAATAATTATTTAACAGTCAGAAACTGTCAATAGTCGACTAGGGTATGAGATTGGTTCACTAATGGAACAAGTTTTGCCTGGGTCAGTCGACTAGTCAAGAGACCAAGTCGACTATATCAAGACTGATACAGATGATAAGTTTCTGAAAACTATAATTAGTCGACCAGCAGAAATAGTTAGTCGACTACAACTTGAATTAGTTGACTAGCAGTGTGGGTAAGTCGACTAATGCTTCTTATAGTAAAGAAACAGAAAGTTGATATATATCTGTGGAAAGGCTACATAGAGAAGCAAGTCGACTAGAGGATATATTAGTCGACTAGACTTGGGTATAAGTCGACTATAAGACTATATTGTGTGTGTGATCAAGACTTTTAACATACTATAAAAAATACACAAAAATAGCCAATATCCTTGAATAGTCTTGAGCACTTAGAACTCAGCATTATCTTTTGAGATTGATCTCCAATGCACCTGCATCACAATGTTATCATCAAAATCAAAGTTTCAACATTCTCCCTATTTTGAGATGACAAGTTACGTCCATGAAAACTCTCCCTGCAGAGAACAGATTATAACAAAACATTGTTCTCCCCCTGCATAGAACAGTTTATAATAAATATAGATAACAAATGTTCTCCCCCTGCAAAAAATATATCATGACATATATATATATATAATACATTATATTTTGCATTATCAAGTGTTTTGAAATAAGAAATCACTTTTTCATATAAGGTACCTATAAGCTAAACATTTTGTATGGTACTTATCATAACATTATAAAAAACATTAACCTTTTGGAACCCAAACCCAATTTGAATTTGGTTTTCATTTGTTAGTATAAACATAATCATAAGAATTACATACATGATGTATATATGATGCAATATAAGCATTTTTATCCACAATACTTCAATTTTTAGGAATCCACATATATTTGTTTTTAATTCTTTTTGAAAATATCAGTATTTTTTTCACAAAAGAATTATATGGATTATGATTCTTTAATAAAAATGTGTAGATTTATGATTTGAAAAACTAAGACAAACATGTGTAGATTTTTCAAACTTATCTTTTGAAAATCCAATACCAAAATGATTATTTGAAATCTTTTGATAAGATATAAATCATTATATTTTCTTTTGCTTATTAAATTTTGTCACATTTTTCAAAATTTCTTCATACTTAATTTTGAAACTTGACGTTTCTTTATCTAAAATTGAAATTCTATAATTTAAAGAAATAGTTTCTCTTTTAAGCAAAGCATTCTCTTTTAAGAAATTCTCATTATCCTTTTTAATGATGATATAATTTTTTCAAAGTCATTTTTTTGAGAATTTACAGAAGAAATTTGAGAAACTTAAAATAAATTTTCTTTGTTGAGTCTTTTTATTTTCCTTTCTTAAAACTTTATTTTTTAGTCTTTTCATTCTTAAGATTAAGATATAATTCATGGAATCCATCTAACAATTCAGTATATTGTACCTCATCTTCTTCTTGAGCCATAAAACAAACATTGGCATGGTCAGTGGCTTCTTCTTCATCTGAGGAAGATGAATCACATTCTCCTCCTATGATGCCTGATAATTTTTCTTCTTTTTGAACTTTTTGCTCTTGAATTCCCTTTGTTTTTGAGCAATAGGCAATTCTTCTTTAATGACTTGTTTTATTATAATGAAAAATGTAGGATTAAACTTACCTTTCTTCAAGAACTTTCTAAATTTTCTTGAGAGCATTGCTATCTCCTCTTAATTATTATCTGAATTGTTCATATCTGAGGATATATGGAAGAAAGTACTTTCTTCTTGGATTGCAGTTTTGTTCATCCTTCTTCCTATCTTCGAGTTGTACTTCATATGCCATTAAATTACCAATAAGGTTTTCTAATGACATTGTTGAGAGATCATTTACTTCTTCTATTACAGTAGTTTTCTTCTCCTAATCTGATGTGAGTGCACAAAGAATCTTTCTGACTTTTTCAACTTGTGTATATTCCTTTTCAAGAGATGCTAAGGAATTTGTAATGTCAGTGAACCTTGTAACCATTTCTATAATTGTTTCATTATCCTTCATTTTGAAGAGTTCAAACTTGTGAACAAGAATAGAAATTTTAGATTCTTTAACTTTATAGGACCTTCATGGGTTACCTGTAGAATCTGCCATATTTGATTTGCAGATCTGGCCGTTGATATGTGATTGAATCTTCTTTGTTCAAGGCACAGAAAAGCGTATTCATTGCTTTGGCATCAAGGTTTGGAGACTTCTTTTGTTCTTCATTCCACGCACTGTAATTTATGGCCGGCTTGGTGTATGATACTTCTACTATGTTTCAGAGTTCATAGTTGAGTGATTGCAAGTAGATCTTCATTCTAAACTTCCAGTATTTGTAGTTTGATCCATCAAATAATGGTGGACATTGTGTAGAATGTCCTTCTTAATTATGATGAAGGAAACTCCATTTCCATCCTTGTATGTAGGGTGTTGACCGAGTATGTAAGGTGTTGACAGTGTATGTCGGGCTCTGATACCAAATGTAGGATCTAAAAATAATGTCAACACAAACACTAAAATAAAGATGAATAGAGTTTAACTAAAATACTTGCAAGAAAGGAAGTAAATCTCAGAAAATACAAACGCAAACACAAGAGACTTTATCCTGGTTTCGGTCCTCTTAATTTACGTCCAGTCCCCAAGCAACCCGCTTGAGATTTTTCTTATCCTGATTTTGTATACCCAAAATCAACTCCTTGTACACCATTTGACAAAACAACCTTTGTCAAATCCGTACAACTCTTCTCTACACCAAGAAGACAGCAACTCTTGTACACCTCTTCTCTATACCAAGAATATACACTTGTACAACTCTTCTCTTTGAATGATTACAATAAACTCTATAAGCCTTGAAACTTGTATGTGATCATGAACAAGGTTTCTTATAGGTGGACTCTCAGAATTCTTCACTATGGAATAGGAATTGTGTGAAGAAATGAAAGTGAAAACTAGTTTTTTGAAAAATAGAATTTTCAATAGAGTTTTGACAGAAAACTATGATTTTGAATTAGTGTGCTCATCCTAGGACAACATCCCTATTTATAGGTGAAATCAATAGTCATTAGTGAAGTCATCAACTTAAATTTGAATATCAGAACGTTTGATAAAATAGCAGAAATCAATAACTGTTTACCAGTCAGAAACTGTCTATAGTTGACTAGGGTATGAGATTGGTTGACTAATTGAAAAAGTTTTGCCTGAGTTATTCGACTAGTCAAGAGATCAAGTCGACTATATCAAGACTGATACAGATGATAAGTTTCTGGAAACTATAATTAGTCGACCAGCAGAAATAATTAATCGACTACAACTTGAATTAGTCGACTAGCAGTGTTGATAAGTCGACTAATACTGCTTACAGTAAAGGAACAAAAAGTTGATATATATCTGTGGAAAGACTTAGTCGACTACATAGAGAAGCAAGTCGACTAGAGGATATGTTAGTCGACTAGACTTGGGTATAAGTCGACTACAAGACTATATTTTGTGTGTGATCAAGACTTTAACATTCTATAAAAATACACAAAAATAGCCAATATCCTTGAGTAGTCTTGAGCACTTAGAACTCAGCATTATTTTTTGAGATTGAGCTCCATTCATCTGCATCTGCATCACAATTGTTATCATCAAAGTCAAAGTACCACATGTAACACCTCATCCCCGAAATACATACCCAAATAAATATCCTGATTTTTCGAGCGTATTTTTTTATTTTCTTGCATTTATTTATGCTCGTATAACGATACTGCATGATTTGACATCTCTGATAGTCAGATTTGATCGATTTTAGTTTCAACCACTGTTTAACAAAATTTGGGATTTATCTTGATTTTTTGAAATTTTTCTGATTTATTTTATAAAATCTCTATAATCGATATTAATTGGTACTGCCAATTGATTCTCGAAATTTTAATTACAAACGGAGTCAAATTTCTAGAAATAGATTTCACATTTTTTTCTTAAAATAATATTTACCATCTTAATATATTTTTTGATATTTTCCTGAATTTATCAAAACCCGGTCAGATTCGGTGTCGACCCGTATCAACGACTGATTCTACGACTTTTA